>OZ026563.1:571323-583823 GCA_964020155.1 Chondrilla cf. caribensis
AACCACACACCACACACCACACACACACACACACACACACACACACACACACCGCACCCACACCACACACACACACACACACACACACACACACACACACACACACACACACACACACACACAGTTTGACAAGTAATGTAAAATTAGAATACACTCACTGTCTGAGGTTGATGTGCTCATGAGTGTAGGGGTATTCAAAGGGAATCCCCCTCCGAGTACTGACTGATTCTGGAGGCCACTGATGTTACCAAAGTTAGGAATCGAGGGTAACCGCTGCTGACCTGTGGTTGTGTGAATGTGTGTTCATCCATATGTCCATATGGCATACATAAGTACGTATGTAAGTACATACATTAATAGAAGTGAGGGGCACAAGTAACTACATTAACGCATACACAGCTGTATTATTTCCAAAAATAGTGATACACATGAGTGAACCTAGTTCAACCAGGACAGAATTACCAACACAACTCACCCATTGAATGAAATTGTGACATGGTGGCCATGTTGGTGTTTGGACCGGAGGGACCCCAGGGAAGCATGGTCCCCACTACCAGGGGGTCCGTACCATGATCGTATGGACAGCTCTCTCCCAACATGCACACTCCTTTCTCTGTAAGACCAACAAACTAGCATTAACAGACTATTCCGAACACTTTAGGACACACCAAAACACCTGTGTACATATACATAGATACAAACACACCGTGCATAGTACTTACCATCGAAATCTTTACATCTTTCTTTCCTCAATGGTTTCACCTGTTGCAGGAAGGGATTCAGGCCCCTGGGGAGGCCACTGAATCCAGGTATTTGAGAAGGAAGAGTGAGGTTCAAACGCTGTCCAGATCGCCCGCTGACGTTCCTCCATGTGTTCTTCTGCTTCAGGTTGATGATATTGCCCGTCTGTGACTTAGGGGCAGATTCAGTGGTTGGTAGCCGACTGGCAGTGGGTACAACTTTGAGGGCGGGGCCTCTCTCGGGTGAGGGTGAGGTGCTGCTGCTATGTCCCCGCCGAGCACGCTTGAAGTCTCGATCATCATCATCAATCTACACATGAAAGAGTAAAAAAAACAATGTACGTATGAAAGAATTTTTGTGGGGAGAAGATAATGCGAACTGCAATTTCCTACCGATAACTACACATTGATAAAATCTTTGGTTTATAACCAAAACCATGAATATTTGAGACAACCTGTGTGTTTTCACAATGGTTATCATAAAACTAATCAAATTGGTGGACTTTGCTGGCATGGCATCAAATGCATTAAGACATAAAACTAACAAGTGTGCATAAACACCTAATAAGAAACCCTATGTGATTAGGAGTGAACCAATTTACACATACATTCACACCACACACACACACACATATATATTCACATAAGTACAGACACACACACACACACACACACACACACACACACACACACACACACACACACACACACATTCACGAATATTCACACACACACACACACACACACATTCACGAATATTCACACACACACACACACACACACACACACACACACACACACACACACGGCACACAACACACACACATGTACACACACACACACACACACACACACAAACACATGCACATACACATACAAGTGGGGGCAAACACACAACAGTTTACGTCTCACCTCTGTGTGCCGCCGGTCTCTCCCACCATGGTGGGTAACTGGCGATGTTGCCTCGCTGGGTGAACTGGAAGCTCTTGGGGTAGACCCTGTATCACTGTGCTCACTTTCTGGGTCACTCCCACTCTTTGTACTGTTATTGCCAGAGATATACGACCCGCTGGAGATAGCTGAAAACAGCTTATCCACAAAACTGCTAGTCTCTATAACAATAAACAAGGAGACTATAATGCACCTCTTGCATAGCAAGTTGAGGACAGCGTAACCATAGAACCTCTTGAATTCAAAGGTCTCCCACGCTCGCTGCACGTCTTGGTACACACATACGTCGAATTCAAACTCTACCGAATGAACGACACATCCTGAACTTACCTCCTCCCAAGAATACTTCAAGCTGATCCATGCACGACTTCTTCAGATCGTTCATTTCTTTCTCCTTTTGAATTAGAGCGAGGACGTACTTCGAGAGGGCCGCCGGGTCGGCCTCACATCTGAATTGAGACAGACCAGACAGTACACAGCTTCAAATAACTCCAGGTCAAACACTTCAGTAGAACTCTAAAATATAAAGAGTGGTCTAAGGCTGTTTATTCATCCTATGAACTTACAAACGCTCTAGCCTTTCTTCGAGCCATGCTTTGAGAGCCTGAGAGTGACGGACCTTCATGTTACACTAGAAGATGGTCGTTTTTTCGAAGAACTGTAATAGGAGAGGATGTCCCTTCAATTATCCGCAGCCCAACACGCCGGAATGTGACGTACTATGACGTCACGCACGCTACCATACACAACTGATCAAAGCAAAGATTAATTTTTTACAAAATTCGAAACTTGCGATGAATAAAAATAGTGTATACAGAGCAGTTCAATGAATGCTAAAATGGTGAATGGCGAATGATGTTAAAAGATGAGTTCACTTCTTGCGTGATTTTGACTTCACTATCCGGTGGTCTAGCTCGGGACCCTAGAGGCACATGGAGAGAATGACAAGAGTATCTCAAAAAACCTCAATAAGCAATGTATTCCAGCATATATGGGTAACTTACGGCTTTAATCTTTTCATCCAGCTTCTGAAAGAATATTACTTGTGATTCTGATGCAAGGCTGCAACAATTTTCATAGACAATATAATAGTAGTTCACGTAATAATTTGTACATGTTTGTCACAGTCATTGTCATCAACATTCACAAAACATGTATGCACATACCCACGTAAAGCCGTATTGACAGGAATTCTTTTATTCACAGGGTTGAAGGGTTCTTGAGATATTACCGTCCCGGGGAGATTACCAAGAGGAGATGGAATGTGGTTGTCATTGAGGACTGTAGATGAATTCATCTGTGTTGTAGGCACATCTTGGTTCGAGGTGGAGTTGTGCATTGAGAAGTTAACATGTCCTCCCTCAGATGCTACATAAGACATATGTCAATGACTGTGAATCTATGTGCAGGTTAATGGTAGAGACAAGTACAGTCCAACTTGCTATGTATTTTAATGAGCACATCAAATCTGTACTTCTTATCAGAGGTACTTACAGTCAGTATTGTTCGATACATGTACTTGAGCTAGGACTGAGTGAAGTGTATTACTAACCAGGAGTATGTACTAACCAGGAGTGTGTACTAACCAGGAGTGTGTGCTAACCAGGAGTGTGTACTAACCAGGAGTATGTACTAGCCAGGAGTGTGTGCTAATCAGGAGTGTGTACTAACCAGGAGTGTGTGCTAACCAGGAGTGTGTGCTAACCAGGAGTATGTACTAGCCAGGAGTGTGTGCTAACCAGGAGTATGTACTAACCAGGAGTGTGTGCTAATCAGGAGTGTGTGCTAACCAGGAGTATGTACTAGCCAGGAGTGTGTGCTAATCAGGAGTGTGTACTAACCAGGAGTGTGTACTAACCAGGAATGTGTACTAACCAGGAGTATGTACTAACCAGGAATGTGTACTAACCAGGAGTGTGTACTAACCAGGAGTGTGTACTAACCAGGAGTGTGTACTAACCAGGAGTGTGTACTAACCAGGAGTGTGTACTAACCAGGAGTGTGTACTAACCAGGAGTGTGTACTAACCAGGAGTGTGTACTAACCAGGAGTATGTACTAGCCAGGAGTGTGTGCTAACCAGGAGTGTGTGCTAACCAGGAGTATGTACTAGCCAGGAGTGTGTACTAACCAGGAGTGTGTACTAACCAGGAATGTGTACTAATCAGGAGTGTGTACTAATCAGGGCACTCACTAAGCAAGTTGCACTATCTGTATGTGTTTAAGTGTGATATGAAACAGTAAGGACATAACTACCTGTAGGCACACAAAATACACTCGCTTGTAGGACAGCATCTTGCAAATGGTCCACTGCTACGGACATGCGTGTTTGATGATAATACACTAAAAGCACTTCAATTGTCTACTTGATAACAACTCACTTAGCACCCTGGATAGTACATACATATCATTCAATCCCCAGTCAACATATGCAATGTCAAACAGTATTGACAGGAAATGCCTACGACAAGGTACTTATCGTATCTGACAACAATGACCACCACTGTCTTTCTTCATCTGTTTATTAGTATTTAGCAGGGGAGCAGATCTATAAGATACCTTTGGTACAAAGCTATCTATGTACTTGTACATAATATGTATAATAAACTACACATGATATGTATATGAATAAAATTAATTCACCTGAATTCAATTCAATATAATAATTATTGTACCGACCAAGCAAGGTGGACTGTAATAACATGTTGTTAGTTATAGCAGTATCGGAACACAGGTCTTGCTAATTGAGCTCGAACTACATATGACACTCACGTCCACCCGTTCGACACGCTGTGCTTTCATCTTCCTCGGTGCTGGCGGGACTATCTACCTCGTCTACAGAGGGAGAGACTTTAGTAGCGCACCCACCCATCCTCCTGGGTTAGCACTTCAACCATTCCTCGATACCTGGATAAGCAGTTGAGAGAGTGCCTCCAACATTAGTGGTTTGAATAAACACACGCACCTACTGAGAATTAATGACTGCTGTCGGATACACTACAGAATCAATCGGTGTAGAGGGTTTTTCTCTAGTATCTATGACTATAGACATACCTGCCGTCTCTTCCAAGTTATTCTGTTTCCGAGGTGACCCGCCCACCAGCAATGGCTGCCAAGATGGACGGTCTACTTCGGTTCTGTGTATTTCAACGAATGCTTGGTATAGGAGGAATCCAGTCAAGATTGAACCACTGCCGCTATTTTCTTTGTAGTAGAAACAAATTTATTCAGAGTTTATCCAGCTCCGCCTATTTAGAAAGAAATCATCCAGGTGGTCGACTATCTATCAGAGGTATGCCAGGTCTTTCTAGTGGCTGGATTGTAGCCAATCAAGTCACCCTGTTTCAAAGTTTAAACATGTGTTTTTATTTTCCCGCCAGTCCCCCAGTCATCAGACGAAGGGAAACTAATATGGGAAGGTTATGTTCGCAATCATAAAGGTGCTCTCCCACCAAGAGTGAGTTATCTTCTTTCGAATGGTACTGAACTGAGAGTAAATTATTCGCTTTCTTTCTTGTTGAATATTATTTGTAGAAAACACGTTTGAGATGTAAAGTGAGTGAATTATGACCACTGTACCACACCGTAGTGTCCATCATTGTCATCAACTATCAGAATCATCATTGATAGACTTCAAAATCACAGGTTGTGGACACTATCCATCACTAACACTACCCCCTATCACGCAGCAGAATCCAACATCATTATTGAGCCATATTCTTTTTTGTCTGTCCTAACTCTATGATTTGCATATTGCAATAAATTTATCAATTTCTGCTGAGGTCAAGGGCCGTTTTAGCTAAGACCAGTAATGACTATAATATATATATGAATCAGGGTAGCCCTGTTGGCATAGCTGATCTCCCCAGGGCCATGCACTAAAGAATGATGCATAGTATGTACCCATAGTGTACTTAAACTCACAGCGTAACCAAAAAAAGAACATTTGTGGAAATCCGTGTCCAATTTGTAAGAATGACATCGAGATAAGCCACCAGGTGAGGCCGTTTTCTCTATTCCGTTTGACTTCTTTGACGTTGTGAATTGACACCAACTACAATTCTGCTCAGGATACACAACTACTCCAGCAGTTCATTTGTAGACACACTGGAAAAATCCTCCCTGCAACAAAGACCGGTGAATGAGGGGACCATGAAAGTAGTGTTGATTGGTTCATAGTATTCATCTGTTCCTTGGTGTTGTCGTAGGTCTGTGCCGACTCCAACAGAAGAAGCTGACTAGTGCTATCGACATGGCAAGAGACTGTGGTGAGTGTACCAATACGTGGTCCGTCAGTTAGCAAAGACTCAGTTCACAATCCTCTTCTAACTTGTGTCTGTTTTAGTTGCAGTAGACTTCTTGTTTTCTGACACCGACTGTATGCTGCAAATCAAATTCCTACTCCTGTCTGTGAATAGAAATTCGTGCCTAGTATACACTTGTGAATATATTATATTGTTTCATATGGGTGATAAGTGTATAAATACACTGCATAATGAGGTAGAGAAAACCATGAAACTTCTGTACATTAAAAACATGTACAGGTGTGCACCCAACATTATGTAATCTATGTGTGGTGTTGGGGGTCACCCAGTTCGATTTTGAAGCCATCCAGTTGATGTGTGTGTGTTTATCAAGAGTCATCTCTCACTTCCTCTACCATACTCTCCTCTTCTCTGCAGGATACATCCCCTTCACTCTCCCCAGACATTACCAGATCTGATGTGAGGGACACGTCGCCACCAAATCTCCACTCACTTTATGTTGTACACTCATTGATTGTTCAGCTGTTTGTGGTTATTTTATCCATATGGGTGCAACTGTTGTTGTTGCATTATTTTCTCATTAATTGCCAATTTGTTTCAGCTCAATCAACTGTGATGTTGTTGAATCCATTCCATATCCGTACACGCCCAATAAATGTATAATAAATACCAAAAAATGTCACACACACATGCAGGCATGCATGTGTGACAACATAGCAATGCATCCCCTCCCGTTATCCGAACATCTTCCCACCGGTCAGAGTCTTAATATGTACCTGAATAATTGTATACTCCATGCACAATAGTCCTAATGTTGTAATGTATTATACTGGATAAAAAAAGCTTGACAGATTATCAAGAATTCACTGCATATACATTGAATTCTCGTTAATCCGCCACTGCTTTATCCACCAAACCTTTCAATCCGCCACAATTTCCCAGTGCCAATATAATGTACAAGTACCAACAAACATCCAGTTAATCTGCCAAACTGGTTAATCCACCATATTCTTTGAAAACGAATTGCAGCAGATTAACAAGTATTCACTGTAGTGCAAGTTTTACCTTAATTCATGCAAGCATAGTATATACGCATGTGTTGGCATTATTATATTCATTATAACATTGAGTGGTATAATAGCTACGTATGCACTATCAGAATCAACCACCTCTACACCGGTCTGACTTGTCCACACAGGCGTGTTCAAACTGTAAGGTTCAACTGGATATGATATGATATTCACAGGCCTTGATCAATTAACTTCTCTCCATTATGTTTCATACATGCAGTCATCGAAATTACTTTGAATTAACATGATACCACAATTCTCTTAACATTCAGAATGGATTAAATGTGTATATAGGTTACAAATGTCAATGCCACTAATTGTGAATCATTGATAATATGTGCATGTAGTTATTAAGCAAATCATAGCTGTTTACAATGTACAGATTCCACTTCTTTGAAGATTTATAAAACTAGCATGTGTGATGTACAAGAGTATGAAGTAAAGCCATGGAAAGTCAAAGTTCACAAATGATGCAAAACAGCAGATGTAAGAGGGAACTGGGAGAGGGCAGGGAGACAAGATTCACACTAGCACATGAATGAGCTCGTCGTTGCCAGTGGAACGGTTTCCAGGTGATTCCTGGATGGATGGCAGGTCAGCTGATTGGTTGGATGGCAGATCCACTGATTGGACACTCGGTCTTCGAAAACTTTCATTATCAGCAGTAGCAGTACCACTATCTGTCGAGGTTGAATTTTTGTCATCTTCTCCCTCAGGTATCTAGTATGCAGGAACAAACAAGAACAATAAAGCTAACCACTAGACTCAAATTGACTTGGTATTGTGCCATTTGAGTGTGTCAGGGACCCAGGTTAGGCAAATAATTCATTTTGTTTACCTTGGAAGTTGATTATTACTGTGAATTAACTAGTAAACAACAACAACAGGAAAAATCTTACAGGAAGGGTTACATGTGTATACATACGTACGAATTCACACATAGTCACAAGACAACCTCTTCCCTGTACACACTGGAGATGTGGACACTCACCAGACACTGGCTGGGATTAGCGTTGACTGAGTTCGTAGCATACGATGTTAGGGTAACTTTGCCACCTGAAGACGTGTTTTCAGACTGCTTGCCCAACTCAACACCCTCCACCTCTGCCAGTTCTGACTGCCTGTCCTTGGCCAACTTGAGCATTGTGTCATATTTCTTGTACAAACAGTAAAACTGCCACAAAAGAAGGAAAATTTGGACAGAAAGATGAACGCATAATGAGTGCATGCTTATTTCTCCCTCTCCCTCTCTCTCTCTCTCTCTCTCTCTCTCTCTCTCTCTCTCTATCTCACACACACACACACACACACACACACTGAGCTCACCCTTGGTATAAAAAGCATCAGTGAAGCAACTGTGATTGGTATCAAAACGAGAAGCATCAGAAAGATGTAGCCAGCCAAAATTTCATGGATAATAACAAGAGGCAAAGATGGAATGCCAAACAAAAGCAGGACTCCAAAGGTGGCAAACATGGCATAGCTTGCAATGTTCGAATCGGCAAGGTATCTGTACCTCACATTGCGGCTCTCGTAAGCAAGGAAGAATCCAAACACAATTATCAACACTTTGTAAACCAACAGCCCACCAGCCCAATAAGCAAGGTTATCACAACTGCATTCTTCATAAAAGTAAATGGTGTCATCTACTAATTTGTTAGAGGGAGGTACCTCCATGTCATGATATTTGAGCTTGTGACTTGGATGGTCATGAAACAAGCCCACCATGGTCCAAATGAAAAGAAACAGGATGTCAACACCCAAAAATAAACCAATGACAAGGAAGAAGTTCAAAGGAGAAAATGTCTACAGGAAAAAGAAGATGAATAAAAACTAGTAAACGTTCGCTTTGGATGTAACAGACAGAAAAGAACACTGATATATCTGAATCCGGTAATATTATGTAGATTTATAATACATTGCACACAATTTGCATGTATGTGAGGTAAATTAGATACACAGTACTGCAGACTACCGTGTACACTTCAGAGGTGTGGGCACACATACCGACTCCTTCAGGGCGTTGTTGGTATACACACGATAAGCCTGCCACACTTTGGAGAAGAGCGCGCCGAAGGAGAGAGTGAATCCAATTGTGAACAGCCACAAACGAACCTGCCACCCACACAAGAGGAAACAATAACAAGGAGAACGCCACATAAAACAAACAAACATAATATGTACACTTTTCTTGTATGTACATATGCACACTGAAGAAAAGCTACCATAAGTACACATGCATGGATGCACGCACACACACACACACACACACACACACACACACACACACACACACACACACACACACACAAGGAATACATACTACTCACATTGCAAATAACAGTGAAATTGTACTTCCTTTGCTCCTCTCCTTCAGTATCAGGTAGAACCACTTTGTCAACATACCCAAGAAGGAACGATGCCGCCAGCAACAACAGACAACCAATCAATATCACTGTTACCATATAAGGGGCTGCTTCTGACATGGCCCTGGAAGTATGCACACAGATAATCAACAGAATGTAAACATGTACGTCCAGTGTGTGTGTGTGTGTGTGTGTGTGTGTGTGTGTGTGTGTGTGTGTGTGTGCGTGTGTGTGTGTGTGTGCGTGTGTGTGTGTGCGTGTGTGTGTGTGCGTGTGTGTGTGTGTTTGCGTGTGCATGTGTGTGCGCATGTTTATTATGTATGTACATATCAGCAGTACACACCAGCAGAACACACTGATATCAATACTTACTTCATCCTCCATGTCACCAGAGTGAAAATCAGAAAGGCAATAACCATCACCATGACAACCACAGTCAGAAAAGTGAAAAAATAGATAACAGCAGGAGTATCCATGAGATGCTTTCGCTGTTCTTTACTCCTGTCCAGAGGGGGATTTCCGTCATTTGTACCCCACACTGGCATTTCCCCATCCAGGTAAGCTAGCTCGTCAGAGCTAGAGGGATCATAGATAGCGATCAAGTGTTGTTTCCACGTGTTGTCTTCGTAACGATACTGGTAGAGAGCAAGGAGACCCTCGCGACTGTTACTAGCAGCGAAATTTATTTCCCCAGACACACCAGTAAAATTCAGCTCCTTCGTAGAATTTACAATCATTTCTGTGATATTAGACTTGTAAGAAAAGTCATCCTGTAGACTCATGCTCATGTTCTTAAGCTTTCTTTCTGTATCATCAAGTGCCATAGCACCGGCCACCACGGCATCATACATGTAATACATGAGGCGGTCTCCCTCAGTTGTGGCGTCCCCCACACATTCTGTGTAATTGTTGTGGAAGTCTTTCGGAGACTAGGAAGAGGAAGACAACTGTGTTATGTGTACGTATGTATGCACATAATCATTATACACATACATACATACGTTATTGCATATGCACATACCATATGCATGCTAAATTTATGAGCTTTCATTTTCAGGAAGTTTGTTAACAACCTTGGATTCATGACAATTTTCTTACCAGTACATTTAACATGGCATCACAATATATACACATGCAATAGATATTTTTTTATTTTTATTCAATATAACTGATTAACAGGAAACCATTGATGTATTTATCGGATACTATCAATTAGAAATTGAGGTGCATTTACAACTATTCATTTAGGCGCTGTGTTCAGTATGCCGCTGGGAAAAAAAAATTAAAAAGCCCCCAGGGAGGATCGAACTCCCGACCCCTGGTTTACAAGACCAGTGCTCTAACCACTGAGCTATGGAGGCACGCACAATCAAAAGCTACTAATTCACCTATATATATATGATACTATCCTCACCTTCAGCATAACGCGTGGTTCGTCATCACTGGAATTCCCTGGATAAGCGTCTACGGTGAAAATGTACTTCAAGATACTGTCGGCGCCTGTATCAATGCAATCCCCTTCCAACCACCATCCATCAGGCAACCAGCCGGGCAATATCCACACATGTTGCCCATTGACAAGGCCTGATTCATAAGCCTGTGAAAGGAATAAATGCTTGAAATAATTTGCTACAAAACTCATACCTACGCAGTCATTCACACAAACACACTTTACACAATAAGTACACTCACCTGACAGATGACAGTGGGAGCATGGATTTTATTAAACCACCCAAAAATGATTCTAATGTCTTCTACTGACCCATTTAGCTGGTTTAAGGCTATTTTTGGATTATCCACAAAACTGCGAGAAATGTACTCGTATGTACGGTTGTTTTCAGAATCATTACAGCTAGTGCGAAAATCTGTAACAGTCTGAGTGAAAAGCATTAAAACAGAAAAAAAATGAAATGTCATAGCCAATCATTATGTGTGTGTGTGTGTGTGTGTGTGTGTGTGTGTGTGTGTACATGTGCATGTGTGTGAAGCAAACACACACACACACACACACACACACACACACACACACAATCCAGGAAGTCCTATAGTAAAGCCCATACCTTTGCATAGATGTCCTCTGCTTCATAAAGAGCTCCAACCTTTCTCCAGTTGTACTTTTGCATCATCGCACACTTCAATTTGTTTGAGTGAGATTCAGAAGGAATGGTAGCGAAGAAGTTCCCAGTATCCACCAGAGCAGGAGAGGTGGCACCATAGGAGATCTACAGAAGTGAGCATATAACCAGTGCACATGTATCACAAAATCCACATGAATCTATGTACGTATGCATGTACATGTACAATGTACGTGAGAATATCTAATACTACATACAGTGAATATTTGTTAATCCACCGCAATTAGTTCAGGAAAAATTTTGGCAGATTATACTGATCTTCTTCAAGATGTCTCCTACCATTTGTCGCGCAACTTGTACGTTCTGCGTCTTCAAGAAACAGTCTGTGAGTAATTTTTTAAGTTGTCGTCAAATTCCTCTTACTGCAATCGGAAATCTACTTCTTCTGCTTCATTATTAAGTCAATTTTAGAACGCTTTGCTGCTATTTTGCTCTACACTAAGACAACTTCTTAAAAATTGGCACATTATATGTAACTGAAGTTCATACAAAAGTGCAAATTGGTGCACAGAAGAATGACGCATGACAAATTTGCAAGATGGCGGATTACTTGTATAGCGTAGCCATACAAGCGAATTTGTTTCATAATAATATGGTGGATAAAACGGTTTGGTGGATTAACAAAAATTCACTGTACACATTATATCCAAACTAATACCAACAAGACAGAAAATCCCCACTAACTGTTCTGACTGCACACTAGTGCATGGGAGCACTACCAAGGGTGGTGTTGTGAAGAGGTCTGACTGTATACTAGTGTATGGGAGCACTACCAAGGGTGGTGTTGTGAAGAGGTCTGACTGTATACTAGTGTATGGGAACACTACCAAGGGTGGTGTTGTGAAGAGGTCTGACTGTATACTAGTGTATGGGAACACTACCAAGGGTGATGTTGTGAAGAGGTCTGACTGTATACTAGTGTATGGGAGCACTACCAAGGGTGATGTTGTGAAGAGGTCTGACTGTATACTAGT
>OZ026563.1:586323-588823 GCA_964020155.1 Chondrilla cf. caribensis
ATTCAGTGAAAACAAAGCCAATTGCACACATAAGGACTAGGTGAAGTGATCAAAACAAACATTCCATTGAAATGATGTTGATATAACGTTTCCTACATGTAAAAGTCACTGCATACCACCGAGGACACGGGTTACTGTTCTGATGTGACAGTTTTTGAAAGTGGTTGACAACATTCATGAATGTGTGAATGGCCCCATGAAATGTACACCATTTTTGCTGTGAGGACCCCCCTCCCCCTCACTCCAGGTTAAGAGAGTCGAGTACAACTCGCCAGTAGTAATGCCCTTGTTGACACATACCCTATTCTTCACAGTCCCTAGCTCATGCACACAAGCAGAACTGACACCAAGTACACATCTCCACTAAGGAGTACAGGGTTAGTATGCCCAGGAGCTACTTGGTAAAAAGTAGGGCTGGGAATCGGCTGTAATTTTCAAATCGATTATCAGTACATATTAACCGATCGATTAATCGATTAATCACTAGAAGCAATTAAGTGGGCGTAACCGGGAACTACTCTCACTTTATTAGACTGATAATCATCCAATAGACGTGAAGTGCAGTCCACATAGTCCTTTTCACATCTCAGGTACTCTTGAAGTTCGAAATTGAACCCATGGAGTGAAGGTATTGGGTAATAAGGTGGGGGTGGCTTCCAGTTCTACTCACTTAATTGCTTCCAGTGATTAATCGATTTGCTTGCACTATTATCGATAATCAGTTTTAAAATGAAAATCGATTGATTAATCGATTAATCGATTAATCGTCCCAACACTAGTAAAAAGGCGATGTCAATGTGAGTAAGAATGCATGTTATCACCCGCCCTTTAAACCCAGTTAGAAAACAACACTTGGAACATTTTTGTGGACACCAATTCTGTAATCTTTGTACCAATGTACGTACATATACAGTGGGACCTCTCTATTACAAACCTCTGAATAGCAGAAACCTCTGTAATAAGGACACCATTCTGTGTCCCAGTGTAGTACTGTAGTGTATTAAGTGACCTCTGAATTGAGGAAACCTCTGTAAAAAGGACTAAAATCAAGGTCCAAAAGTGTCCATAATAGAGAGGTTCCACTGTACAACTAATGTAATCACCGTGCATGGTATTATTGCTTATAGACTGATACAATTACACTTCATAGTCAACAAGGACATGAGTCTCGGTTACTCGACAAGTAGAGATTATCACAAACAACACACACGTCCTCTTTGACGAGAATAGCGCAAATTCACACTAAAATTCACACCACATTCACACCACTGTACATATGTATGTACTTTCTCGTACCAATTAGTAAGATAACTCCCTGAACATATTTCCATGTTGCTTATCACACAAATTAGGCAACAAGGGTAGTTTGGGACAGGTACCCTTAAACATTGATGAAGTCAAGCTATTGTTTGGCATACACATCTATGGGGCGAGTGTCTACCCCTATGTACTGAGTTGGCGGTGACAAGAATTTGAAAAAAGTACCTGAGCTTTCGGAGGTGTTTCATGGACAGGTGTCCCAAATCACCCCATTCTAACCCATTTGTACCGTAAATGGACAAAAGTTGGCGGCTCACCTGTGTATCGCTGAACTCTAGGATAAGCTCATAGTCTTCTAGAATGCCCGGATCACTGTTGATGTCGATCTGTGCCAGCGTAGCCGCTACTCGAACATTCTCGGCCGATAGGCGGCTGTTATTTCCAGGATAAAACACGTTCATATGAAGCTTAGGCTGGGCGAGGGGGAGAAGACGTAGGGGTGAAGGACGCTAATCTAAAGATCTACCGTTGGCTCTACACCCATATATCCACACAGGGGACTAGATTGAAGCCAATATTCTCCCTTATAATTAATTTCCACCCTTGATAAGTAGTGGCATTGTGAGGAGAATATGAACGATACTCACCAGATCGCCAGTACTGGTATAGTTACAGTGCGTCCCTATCGCTTCCAAGGTACACAAAAGTAGGTTCAGAACCAGTAAAAGTCGACTCCGTATCGGCATATCTCCACCGAAGACGACAAACAGTACAAACGACAAACAAATTAGAAAAAAATCGACCAGTTATATCGAAATCGTTCCAGTATGACCATAAATAAGGGAGGGGCTTGTCGTGACGTCATCAAGCATACTCGACAACTAGTGGGCGTTTCCCCTACGCACACTGCTGTTTCTCCAGAGTCAATTTGAATATTTCTGTCATCCTTTTCCGAAGTTTGTCGTAGGCTTGTGGCTCGCACCAACCAGTCACAGGCTGTGGAAAGGAAGTGGACAAGAAGAGAGATTATATGAACCACTGTAACAAAATATACCATCTGACAAAAACACTCCATGTCACCAAGAGACACATACCTACATCACTTGATGTAGCATTAACTAGAAAGAATGAACACTACAGTTGTGTAAGGGTATTTTCTAACATTAGAAGTTTAGGCTGCTTTACAAGGTAGTTTCAAAGCTGAAGTCAGTGATTGCCCTTCTTGCCCATCATTAGTCTT
>OZ026563.1:593823-718823 GCA_964020155.1 Chondrilla cf. caribensis
TGCGTGTGTGCGTGTTGTGCGTGTTGTGTGTGTGCGTGGGTGGGTGTGGGTGGGTGTGTCTGTGCGTGTGGGTGTAGGTGTGTGCTTATGTATACGTACGTGTGTGTTGCATGCGTCAATGTGTGATTATGACCATACAGCACACACAAAGCACAGAACATAAGGGTGCACACAGCAGCTCACATGTAAGGTATACATGGTGGGCGAGCTGCACCAAAGGCATCCCGGTAGTTCTTGAAGGAGGCCTTGCTGTCGATCAGAGCCTTGTGCTCCTCGAGAGCCTGCAGAGAGGTGCATGAAGTGAGCGAGGAGATCCAACCACACCAGAAACCAACACGACTATACCTTAGCCACTTTGTCAGAGTAGTCCAACCGACTGACCGAGGCAGACTCAATAGCTGATAGAATACACAGTAGGGAGTTGAAGTTGTTGTATTCTCTGAGACACTGCAGAGGAACATATCCACACACACCCCATGAAACATGCATACATACGTACATATGTAATGTATGTGATGTGATGTACTGACACATGCATGTACGTGATGTGATGTACAGATACATGCATGTACGTGATGTGATGTACAGATACATGCATGTACGTGATGTGATGTACAGATACATGCATGCATATATTATAATGCACTGATGAATACATGCATGCACAGTAATGCACTGATGTCTCTACTGATTAAAATCATTATTCAATTCACAGCTTACCTTCATAACCGCAATGAAATGCAAAAGAATTTTGTCTCGACTTTTCTTGTCCAGAGCTTTGTCAAGAATGACGGTCTTCGTCCTGAAGATTGGAACCACGGCATCAACAGCTTGCATGCATGCACACGTGATTACACAGCACACAACACTCGCACCCTCACCTACCACCCCACACACAAACACCCACACAGACACCCCACACACAAACACCCACACAGACACCCCACACACAAACACCCACACAGACACCCCACACACACACCCACACAGACACCCCGCACACAAACACCCACACAGACACCCTGCACACAATCACCCACACAGACGCCCCACACACAAGCACCCTCACCTACCACCCCACACACAAACACCCACACAGACACCCCAAACACACACACACACCATTGTGAAACATTATTGAAATGTTCTGTGAATCTTGTCAAAGTAGGCGACTTTTCCTCATTCTGCTCCTTAGCCCAAAGAAGCATTTCTGATATCTAAAATCAACCCGTGACAGATGCACATTCACCACCAGCAAATATTCAACAACAGGAGCACCTCCAGGAGCACCTGGTGTACAAAACTGACCTCGACTTTCTGAAACACTTCACTGTCAAGAAGGGTCATCTGCTGTGCCATCAGATCAGGCTTCAATTCAAGAAAATGAACTTTCCTGCTCAACAGATATAAGCAAGACATGTAAAACCACTGAGTAAAAGAATAATAAAACATATAAAAATGAAAAGGATGTAGGGATGACAAGCGAAAAAGGGAAAGAACAAGGTAGGGATGAGTCAAATGAGAAGACTGTCAGAGTGAGAAGCACATTGGAATGAGAAGACTGTCGGAATATAACAATCCCTATCGACAGCTGCAGATAGTATACTGTGTATTGCACAAGCAATCACTGCTACAATTACTTACACAGAGTACACACAGTATGGTATCACATGCTGTAACCATGGTATCACACACAGCAACAAGACATCACATGTTACTTGCATACTTGGCCAATTTCCCATCTTTGGACTTCTTGGAGGTGGTATGATGGAGCATCACTCCTTTCTCTGCTGTCACCTGATGGAATAAGGTAAATTCAGGTAGTGAATAAGCAGTGTATGCATGTGATGTAGCTTGCACCACAAAGCAGGCAATAATCAAGTACAAACAGAAATTACAATATAATGAATACCCTTAGAGTACATGTAACTGAATAAATTAGTATACATGCATTCAATGAATACACTTAGAATGCATGTATCCAATAAATACACACATATAATGAATATACTTAGAATACATGCAGTATACATGTGTCCAATGAATACACTTCGCACACATGCATCCAATGTACGTATGTACATATTTACCGATGGCTTCAAACCCTCTCGTAGCAGCTGTGCAAACTTCAGCTTCCCACTCCCCAGCAGCAGATGGATGGTGTCGATCATGTTGGACTGAGCACCACCAGACAGAGGTTGCCTGCAACAAAATGGTCGTACACATAATAACCACACGTACATATATGCATTCAAATTTTAATTTAATTTTCAATTTTTCATCAATTTCCAAGTACAGTGAATAGCGATTGAAGGTGTTTCCTCTCACAAGCATACCTGACGTGTTTCATCAATCTGATGAGTAAACTGGCACAACACTGCCACATGCTGTCATTCCTTTCGTTGAAGAAGTGTCTCAATCTAAGTACAGCCAAATCCAAAACTGTCAAACCACATCACATGTAACTTCTGACACACATGTACACACACACACACACACACACACACACACACACACACACACACACACACACACACACACACACACATACATACACACACACACACACACACACACACACACACACACACACACACACACACACACACACATACACAAATACACACACAGATACACACACACACACACACACACACACACACACACACACACACACACACACACACACACACACACACACACACACACACACACACACACACACACACACACACATACACACACACCTGTAAGTTAATTTAGCTAACAAATCCTCCAAGGAAATAAATGTGGGATAAATGAGAAGAAATGCCTCTGTGTACAGTTTGTCTGCGAAGAGAAAGGGAGACAGATAGAACCAGGCCTACGGTGACATGTTTACAACAATTTGTGCAACTGTGTGCTAATTTCAGATGATCGGTGTAGGAAACAGAGTCCCCATGAGTGTACATATTATGTGGTGCATATTATGAAGGGCACCATACAGTATACAGCTTTATCTATGGGCATTTAGTGTTTGAAACACACTACCGTACAAGGGGACCTAGCTGGATCTACGAGTAAGAAGCAGTGGAGAGAGTCGCTGAAGCACAACCTTGATTGTTGGGAGAAGCTGCATAGGCAACCAGAGCGTCGACCACGCCTCCTCTCAGACTGTAACCGCCTTCTTCCTCCTTGTTGAATACCAAATAAGGAGTGATATCTTCCACCTCCAACATGTTGGGCGTGTCGTCTTCATCACTCATGTTACTCAGTCGGGTCGGCTCTTGAGACTATACAACCAAATGTGAGGCATGTACATACACCTACTACATGAAGAGACATCTGCACGTATATGCTGTATGAGGAGACACATCCATCACATGCAAGTAGCAGACACACCCACCACATGAGAGTAGCGGACATACTTATCACATGAGAGTTGCAGACACACCCACCACATGACAGTAGCAGACACACCCACCACATGAGTAGACACACCCACCCCATGAGAGTAGCAGACACACCCACCCCATGAGAGTAGCAGACACACCCACCACATGCAAACCTACATGTAATCTGCTGACTGTCTCCCTCATTAACGGGTCTTGCATTGAGGTTGGTCTCTGAAGACAAAAAGCACAATCATATTATTGTCCACAAGCTGTCCACACACACAATATTGCTCAGCACTCGCTGACTTTCCACCACTAGCAGATCACTCATACACTGTCACCCTCACCCCACCACTAGCAGATCACTCACACACTGTCACTCTCACTCCACCACTAGCAGATCACTCACACACTGTCACTCTCACTCCACCACTAGCAGATCACCCACACACTATCACTCTCACTCCACCACTAGCAGATCACCCACACACTATCACTCTCACTCCACCACTAGCAGATCACCCACATACTATCACTCTCACTCCACCACTAGCAGATCACCCACACACTATCACTCACACTTCACCACTAGCAGATCACCCACACACTGTCACTCTCACTCCACCACCAACGGATCACCCACACACTGTCACTCTCACTCCACCAACAATGGACCACCTACACACTACCAGAGACCCACCCTTCTCTTCTTGGGAGGCAGGGGAGGAGGTTGATTGAACTTCTCAATAAACTCAGCCTTGAGAACCTCACTCGGTGCTTCGTAGGTCCCCATTCCCAGTAGCCCTTGATAAACCTCAACTGCAGAGAAACCGGAGAAATGGTCAAATCGGCCAAAGGCAAACACACAAGAGCATAGCTGTGATGGCCTCACTGTGTTTTCGCTTAGGTGGGATGGGGGGCGGAGCTTCAGGGTCCACTTGTGACTGCACGAGTTGCTCGCCATACACCATCATTTGCTTGAGAGCGGCTTGGCTCTCTCGCCTCTGTTTCAAGTCAGGGCCATCCACTGATTCCTCTCCATACACCAGCGGCTTCAGCATGGGGTCAGAGGTCACACGATAGGGGACAGGCGGTCCTGAAGGTGTAGAAGACCCCGGACTCGTCACTTGTTCTCCCTGCTGTGGACCATACAAGAAAAATTCACCATTACTATAGACATCAACACATGCTGTACAGCAACACACAATGTGCATCAACACCACTGTACATCTATATACACTCTGTACATCAACACGCACTCTGTACAGCAACACACACTGTATGTCAACACACACTCTGTACAGCAACACACACACTGTACGTCAACACACACTCTGTACAGCAACACACACACTGTACGTCAAAACACACTCTGTACAGCAACACACACTGTACGTCAACACACACTCTGTACAGCAACACACACACTGTACGTCAAAACACACTCTGTACAGCAACACACACTGTACAGCAACACACACTCTGTACAGCAACACACACACTGTACATCAACACACACACTGTACAGCAACATACACTCTGTACATCAACACACAACTCCTAATATGGTTGTCTTCCGCTACCTCACTTACTTCTGGAAGGTGGAAGTGCATGGCAGGCAGGGAGTGGTCCAGACTGGTCATCCTCACGATGCTCTTCTTTGGAGGAAGAGGGGGCAGGCTCCCTAAGTTCTGAGGGGGAACAAAGAAGAGCAACATTTCTACGTGAACTTGAACTATCCCAGAAGTTTTAAATGGCTGCCAAATGTATTACGTATCTTCAGTGGAGAACGGGAGAGGAATCTAACCTCACTCAATATGTCGATGGAGTGTGATTTGTGTTGGCGGGATTTCTTCATTGGGATGGGAGGTGGGACCTCCTGATCAGAGCTGCTGTGGGTGGAACCGTTGACGATGTGCTCGTTGGAACCTGTGTGGTAGAGGCTGTGAGGGGGAGAGTCCTGATTGGACAAGGTTCCACTGGTCGACGAGCGAGGACTCTGTTCGATCCCCGAGTCCCTGAAAGACCCCCGGTTGTTGAGGGGGACAATTCCCCCGATACCGTCTCCACCGACAAAATTACTCTTATCCAAATCGTCAGCAGAAGCAGACGACTTTATACCTACCACTGCTTGCTCAGGAATGACCGATTTCCTTGGCTTGTTGAGAACAAGTGGTTGAGGGGGCTCGACAGCCAGAGAATGACTTCGGACCTTGGCTGGGGGTAGCGTGTTGTGATTTTTACCATCCATCATCTCCATCGGTGAAGTGTCCAATCTATTCTTTCCTCGGGAAGGAAGTGTGTTGAAGTGGCCAGATCTGCAGGAGAGGAGGATTTGACATTTAGCACAAACCGTACAGTAACATATATCCTCTCCCTCACACACACACACACACACACACACACTCCTCACCGTCCCAGTATAGGTGATCCTGTGATTCCAGATTTTTTTAGCTCACTCACAGCTGTTTCATTATCTGCAGCCAACTTGACTAGGTTCTACAGTACATGCAGTACACAATGGTAATTATATACTATATACTGTGTGTGTGTGTGTGTGTGTGTGTGTGTGTGTGTGTGTGTGTGTGTGTGTGTGTGTGTGTGTGTGTGTGTGTGTGTGTGTGTGTGTGTGTGTGTGTGTGTGTGTGTGTGTGTGTGAGTTTGTGCGTGAGTGTGTGTGTGTGTGTGTGTGCATGTGTGTGCATGTGCATGTGTACGTGCATGTGTGCGTGTGCGTGCATGTGTGTGTGTGTGCATGTGTGTGTGTGTGTGTGTTCATGGCTGTGTGTACCCACACACCAAATGTCTCCTAACAATGAGATTTCAATGATGTTGAACCTACTTCCAAAGCCCCTGCAAAGGCTGTCCTGTAGCCACGGATACACTCCATACTGGTGTCCAACGGTAACTTTGCAGATATCATGTCCGCCCACTTGACCAGGTGAGCAAGATTAGTGTACATTTGCTGCTCATATAGTTCCTTCGCCGGCTTGATTCTGTGAAAAGGAACATTGACTTCACAAACGATGTTTCCAATGAAGCGTGCTCGATTGAACCACAATGTTCAGAGTGAGCAGCGATGAATGCTTCAAATATAAAGGATGAGTGAACAAATATACACATGAAATTGAAAGCAAGTAGTAGGCAAACCAGCTAAATTAGATGGTTCAATGAGCACGTTTCACAAAATAACCACTAGAGGATAGTTGAAGTAAAGAGCCTGAAAACACTTAAACTGAGTGTAGGAACTGTATGTACAGTAGGAACTGTACGTGCATCAGGTGTGTACTCAAATGCATGTACAGTGGAACCTCTACCAAAGGACACTCCCAATAAAGGACACCATAGAAATTTATCCCACTACAAAGGACACTTCTATGGCACCAAAAGTAGACTTTCCTATAGTGCTAATACATTTTTCACCTCTTAAGAGTGGACAACCTCTCTACAGTCCACAAATTAGCTGGTCCCAATGTGTCCTTTAGAGGACCCCCAGTATGTGTGTGAAGGAGATGTGGACAGACTTTATTACATGCACTGTACTGTACACTGTACATACTGTATATTGCACACTGTATATACGTACATACGTACTTTACACACTGTATTTTTGCATTGTACATACATACTGTACACACCATACACCCTGTACACTGTACATACTACATATACAACTCACGATTCGTCACACTTCAGGAGCTCAACTGGAAGGCACCGTTGCAGAAGGTTTACCATGTGGTCCAGTTCTACCAACAGTTTGGACAACACCAAGGTCACCTGACCATCACCTGCAGGATAGATACACATACAGTCACATGACTATCACATGACTTCAAGGTTCATGGCATCACACAAAACCCCCTCCCCTGGGAAACATGGTAGAAATAACAGTATGAAGATTAGACGATTATGTGATCATCACATGATCAACACATGATCATCACATGACAATCACATGACATCAAACATGATCATATAATGTGAACCAATGGAGAGAGGAGTACACATACTTTTCTTTACAAGAGTTTCGGCATATATTAAAACCGTCTCTTTTTTCTCCTTGAGCAGTTCAACTGGACCCCTTGAGACCTGAAGACACAGAAGGAAGCACCCATCAAAATTCTTCACAGTTTCAACTTCATTCTTGACTAGTTACGTACATAGCTACCCACATGGTAACCAAAGGCAACGGGTCACTAGGTAACAGGTCACTAGGTAACCAAATGACACATGACAAACTGTACCAACGGTGAATGGTATCCATAGGCAACAAGAAGAGGTAATTGCTAGCAGTGGCGAACAATAATCAATGACAACAATCAATTATGAATATTCCAAAATAATGAAGTGTTCGGGATCAAATAACTTGTGAATGCTCCTGAAATTCAAAGGAATTTGCTGTAAGGTGATCTGTTGATGAAATCACTTAACACGTACACATATACTCACTCAAGGATACCACATACAGTATCTTAGGCACAGTACAGTACCTGGAAGAGACATGCACATATGAGCATGCAGTATTGAGCATAGAAATTTCATTTGAAGACCGTGTAACTGTACAGCCCTGGTTCAAACCATAATTAATAAACAAAGCTCCTTCAATTTTAAAGGATCCTGTTAGTTTATATGGCTTCATGCAGCTGTTAACTCAATCAACTCAACATTAGGGCTCCCCAGACACTCCGACTGCTAATGCTTGTTCACTGCTGTGGCTTCCCACCAGCCTATTGACAACTCCCTTCAGCTCAGCATACAAGTACTTGTAGTTGGTATAGCACCTCATGTACGTATGCAGACCATAATGGTTTAGTGTATGCATACAGCTCTTTGGAGGATTGTATAGTGTAGTGTACTGACTATAAGTATGCATGCATGTGTTGTACGCTACTGTTAGGAGCCATAGCTTTATTCCATTTTTTTCCTTCTTTTGTACTGTGCTGTTCACAGGGTGCCTAGAATAGTAGCCATTGGCTAAAGGCTTCCCCTGTTTAAATAAGCTATCCTATCCTATCCTATAGTATTAAGCAAGTGCACACACACACACACACACACACACACACACACACACAGTACTTACCACTGGTGAAGATATTATAACTGCAGAATTGGTAACTGGTTCGACATCCTTCTTCTTCTTAATACCAAGTTTCCTATACAGAACAAAACAGCACAGCTCACAGCATGACACCCAGACACACATACACACACACACACACACAAACACACAAACACACACACACACACACACACACACACACACACACACACAAACACACACACAAACACACACACACAAACACACACACAAACGCACACACACACACACACACACACACACACACACACACACACACACACACACACACACACACACTAACCCTGATTTTGGCAGAGTTGCGGATTTACCTACATGGAATGCAAGAAAACAGAAACCGTAGCACTTGACCCAATGACATACGTATCTGAACACAGACACACACGGGTGGTGCCCGCTATAGGAGATGCAGAGGTGTGTCCACCAATACATGTGATAAGCTGCAATCAAGCCAAAGCCATTAACACTTCATGAACACCATGTCAACATCGGGCAGGGAGTCACAAGTGTTAAACATTGACCCATTTGCTCAGACAAGTATGTACAACATAACCCTACCTTATTACGATGATGATGGGATAAGGATCGAGATGGTGATGACAGTGGGGATGATAATGATGGTGACATGGTGATGTGGTGATGGTGATTATGGTGAAGATAGTAATGGTAGTTGTAATGGTTGTGATGGTGGTGAGATGGTAGTAATGAGTGTGATGGTGGTGATGATTGTGATAGTGGGACTGTAGTGGCGGTGATGAGTGTGATAGTGGTGATTGTGATGGTGGTGATGATGTTGAGGTAATAAGGGTAACATGCCAACGTTCACCAGATGTGACAATAACTAGAACATAACATCAGATCCCATTATAATTCCTCTTTGACTAGGAAGTCAACCATTCTTTGTTCTCCGACTTAATGCCGGTATTGGCAGTGTCACAGTGAAGCCATTGTCTCCTTTGTATAGTCTTTGTAATATACAAGGAATTGGTATATGTCACATTTACAATAAACATCTATTCGTATACATACACAATGTATACGTTACATACAGTATGCATGCATGTATTATAACCATTATTAGTACAAACAGGTGTGCATTATGGGATACAGTCTGTATTTTCGATCAAAATAAATGAATAATGCATTGCTGATAACAATTGTGGTCGATATACGTACACACAAATCTACGATATGCGTGCATTTGTGATGGAATCTGGAACAAAATGGTAGAATGGAATCTGGAATGGGAACAATCCTATTCCACTCCACTCACTTCACACACGATTCATTCTCAACGGTAGATGAGTGTGAGAATGGAGACTGCTTGGACTCAAGTTACTTACATGATATGTCTACACCTGGTTATTGAATGTGAAAATAGTTAAAATTGTGTGTTTACAGTATGAAACACCACACACACACACACACACACACACACACACACTCGCGCATGCACACGCACACACACACTCGCACACACACTCGCACACACACACACACACTCACACACACACACACACCACACTCGCACACACACATGCAGAGACAGAGAAAGATACACACATGAAAAAGAAGTTCAACAAATTATCTTCTAACCGAATTATTGTCAATTACCAAATCAATATTACAGTGACCTCAAATGCAGTCATTCGAAATAGTGACCTCAGAAAGTGACCACACACATATAGCAGGTACTCCAGTTTAAAAGACATTCAAACCATATATACCACATACCAAAGCATGTCATGCATGTACACACAATCTTCAAAAACAATCAAAAGTCCACTGATATATACATAATACAGTACTTTAAAACATAATATTATACATCATTCATATATTACAACACACATATGTAAGTAATACAGGTTTTACTGTACATACAGTGGTCTCTCAATACAGGTTCTATTGTACATACACTGGTCTCTCAATACAGGTTCACTGTACATACAGTGGTCTCCCAATACAGGTTCACTGTACATACAGTGGTCTCCCAATACAGGTTCACTGTACATACAGTGGTCTCTCAATACAGGTTCACTGTACATACAGTGGTCTCTCAATACAGGTTCTACTGTACATACAGTGGTCTCTCAATACAGGTTCATACTGTACATACAGTGGTCTCTCAATACAGGTTCACTGTACATACAGTGGTCTCTCAATACAGGTTCTACTGTACATACAGTGGTCTCTCAATACAGGTTCACTGTACATACAGTGGTCTCTCAATACAGGTTCATACTGTACATACAGTGGTCTCCCAATACAGGTTCTACTGTACATACAGTGGTCTCCCAATACAGGTTCACTATACATACAGTGGTCTCTCAATACAGGTTCACTGTACATACAGTGGTCTCCCAATACAGGTTCACTGTACATACAGTGTCTCTCAATACAGGTTCACTGTACATACAGTGGTCTCTCAATACAGGTTCACTGTACATACAGTGGTCTCCCAATACAGGTTCACTGTACATACAGTGTCTCTCAATACAGGTTCACTGTACATACAGTGTCTCTCAATACAGGTTCACTGTACATACAGTGGTCTCCCAATACAGGTTCACTGTAGCCGGGTGTGCATGGGTGATCAAGCTCCCGAGATAACATACCAGAAATCAGAGCACCCAATCCTACAGACCACACTACTGACTTCACCAACACCAACCCTACACACCAGTTTACATAGCAACACAACCCAGCTATACCAGGTACATTCACACCTACACAAACAGCTACAACACTACCACATAGCATCAAGTCCCATTCGAGTGCAAGACACAACAAAGAGACCTTACAGACAATCACTCAGTGTTGGTAACTCTTCCACTCCATTGAAATATGCAATAACATGGCTTTTCACGTAACTTCAAAAAGAAACATAATAACCTGTACAGAAGTGACCCCAACTTCAATGGGTGCTCAATGTGGTTTTCAACACACCTTGTGCACATGATAGAGGCTAAGTGAAGTGCATGCATGTACTCCTTGAGTTAAACAAGGAACAGAAGTAGGGATTTTCTATTTGATTTAGTAGACTGCTGGTATATTAGCCCAGGGCTACTATTAAGGAACAAGATTGCTTTATCAACCATGACAGTGTGACTTTACAGACATGCATGTATATGCATGTACAGGTTATGCATGTACAGGTTATGCATGTACAGGTTATGTACATACCTACCTAGCTATGTACATACATACGTACTCATTGTAGATAAAAGCTCACTTGGTGTCTCTCTCACACAACAAACACATACAAACAAAGACACCACGTACTGTATGTAGCGTGTACATAGTTGCACACAATAATTATTATGATAGAGTATATTGAAACTGATAAGACTAACACAGTGAAACCAGACACATACACACACACATTTGTGTCTTGTGCACCAAGTGCAGAAGCCTTGTAAACAAAAGAGCCTTGCTTCCCATTCCAACTGTTGGTAAACGCAAAGCTTCCTTGCTACAGGACACAGCTGCCACTGATGAGTGGTGACTATGACCTACCAACATCAAATATATCCTACCACAGGTTAATACGTCGAGTTAGAGGTGGTCCTCTAAAGATACTCACCACAACATAATAACAACATTATAGACAAGTATAGTCATATAACTATCATCTTTGCTTTCATACATACATACATATATATATATATATACACATACACACACACACACACACACACACAAGCGTGCGCACATGCACACATGTACACACACACATACACACACACGTGCGCGCACGCACACATGTACACACACACACACACACACACACAAACACACACACACACACACACACACACACACGCGATCTATAAGTGACATGTACATCTATAATATTTTATATATTACATATACACATTAAATGACCAATATAAGGTATAATCACGTAGACAAATCCTTGACAAGGTTACCATAACCCGCGATAACGGCACGTACATAAGGGCGAGGGAGACCGAGTGATTAAAAATACTATAGATACTCTATCTATAACGAAATTTGTCCCAAAGAGTTCGAATTTGACCATCCACTGAAAGTCGGGATCAACCCCCCACCAAAACAAGCATTATACGTCTTAAAACACGGGAATACCTACCGTCACAGTTCAGAAACACTCAAACATTCATCTCCCATTCGTATTTTTAACTACACACATATTTCAAAGGGTCGGCACGTAATCGACCGCACTTACCCGACATGTCTTGACGTTTACTTCAAGGGTACAGTTTCCTCCAGCGATCGCCTTCAATTTTACCTTCCTATCCCAGAAAAAGACTTGGATTGAAAACAACTCTCGGAGATATCTGCCTGAATACACGTTATATAGGTTGTAGTATCTATGGTTATACGATAGTATAGCACGGACGGGACGGATGGGTAGCGATTGCCCAACCGACCCACCATATATGGCGTCACTATGAATGTCGTTAAGATAGTGAGGGGCTATGAATACGATTTGTAGCCTTCCGCTTCGGCCCTCGTACCGTACACAGAGAACACAGCAGTTGGAGATGGACCATCAAGGTGAATTCTCAGCCTCTGTTATATTTCAATCCAGATTGAAGTTATCCAATTTGGAGTCTTTTTCGACTGTCAGTTACGATTAATAAATGTTTGTACTCAAATGGCGGACTAATGTATGGATCCCTTCACATTAACATTCTGTCCTAAACTGGACACACACTGGTTGTAATACAAGCGTAGATGATGAAAACTAGTCTGAATGTGTTTAGTGCACCTGGTCTGTGTGGTGATTTCTACATGTACGTTGTCCAATGTGATTCGCAGGTGGTAAGAGATATGGTCAGCTGAAACAGGACCAGGAAAGGAGTCTTGATGAGATAAATCGGGTACTGTGTGTGTGTATGTGTGTGTGTGTGTGTGTGTGTGTGTGTGTGTGTGTGTGTGTGTGTGTGTAGTGTGTGTGTGTGTGCGTGCACGTGTGTGTGTGTGCATGTGTGTGTGTGTGTGTGTGTGTGTGTGTGTGTGTGTGTGTGTGTAGTGTGTGTGTGTGTGCACGTGTGTGTGTGTGCATGCGTGTGTGTGTGTGTGAGTGTGTGTGTGTGTGTGTGTGTGTGTGTGTGTGTGTGTGTGTGTGTGTGTTTGTGTGTGAGTGTGGTGTAGTGTGTGTGTGTGTATGTGTGTGTGTGTTTGTGTGTTGTATGCATGTGTTTGTGCAGCTGTGTGTATGTGCATACACATGTGTGTATACATTCCATACTTATGAAACCACAGCATTGTGTATGTGCACCCATCAGAGGGTGTAATCAGGGGTGTATCGCAGGTATCTCCACCCATACAAGCAATCACGAAGCTGAATACAAGTCTCACAAAAATAATTGATGACCCTACAATTCTTGTTCAATGATGAGCTATTTTATCTCTGCTAGTAGTATTTAGTCTTTATGTGCATACAGAAGCCACTGAAATGTGTTTGTGGCATATACAATAAATCCGAACACTTAAACACTTTTTGTTAACAGTTTCTTTCCAACATCCCATTATGTGTATGTGTGTGTGTGTGTGTGTGTGTGTGTGTGTGTGTGTGTGTGTTGATCAGATGTGTGTGTGTGTGTATGTGTATGTGTGTGGGTGCATGTGTGTATGACGGTCTATGTGTTTGTCATTTTAACTTCGGAAATGATAGTATGGGTTTCTACACATAACGGCAATAGTGAATTTATATTATAATTTATATTGCAAAAAGATGGCTAATTTCAAAATGCCAAGAATTAGAAATTGGGCTAGAATTCGAGTGCAACGACTTGTCTGGACGTTATATATTCAGCAAATGTTCTTCCAAACCTAAAAGAGACGTCCAAGTTATTCGAGTGTAAAGAGCGACTTTTGTTGACATGTGTGAATGTATCTGTGTAACTGTACCTGTGTGACTGTACATGTATGTATGACCATTTGTGTGTGTGTGACTGTCTGTGTGTTAGTATCAGTTTGTGTGCTGCTACCAGTACATGTGTGACTCGTACGGCAACTATCTTCTTACAGTCGTATATGAGTGGAGGAGACTATGACGACGTGGAAGAGTTGGAAGAAAAACTGGAAGCATACAAACGTACGTGCGTGAGAGCTAAAGGCACATGTTTGAAAAGTGGACTGTGCCCACACTATGTAGCCTTCTGGAGCTGGCTCAACTGTTCCTAATGGCAAAATGCACATTGGACTCACACATGGGCTTAGGTACATACCGTATAGTGGTAAATTTTTGTGGGACAAAATTTTTGCAGATGGCTCCAAAAATGAAAATTCGCGGATGAAATTTCTGCGGATGCTGGCCACAGTCACATGATAGAACAACGAGAATGCCTAATTTGCGGATTATATTTTGCAGATGTTAGGCCAACTGTGAAATCCGCAAAAAATTTGTCACGTGAAATTTCCCACTATACGGTATGTACCATACAAACAAATCCCTGTACAATTCACACATCTGTTGCTCAGAAGTTGTGTGCATGTAATTATGTACCTTAATAAGTATATGTGCATATGTACACTCTACTCCATATGCAGGCCAATTCATGGAGTTTGATGAGAACAACTCAGGAGACATAGGTGCGTCCACTGAGAGAAAGAGAGGGATTTCTCAAATATTTTTTTAACACATTTGGTATTCGATCCCGTTGTCTTCTTTACAGACATCATGGAACTGAAGAGAATGATGGAGAAATTGGGACAGGCAAAAACTCATTTGGAGTTGAAGAAAATGATTGCTGAAGTGGACAAAACTAATTCAGGTGGTCATGTGATTATCATGTGACCTATGCATGTGACTATCATGTGATGATAGGGTCTACACTATCCTCCAGGTACTATCCACTACAACGAGTTTCTAGACATGATGTTGGGGAAGAAATCATCAATTCTTAAGCTGTGAGTAAAGTGGAAATAAGTGTGCATATAGTCACACACACACACACACACACACACACACACACACACACACACACACACACACACACGCACACACACGCACACACACACACGCGCATGCACACACACACACACAACACGCACACACATGCACACACATACATGTACACACACACGCACACACACGTGTGCACACATTTTCACACATGCTTTACTTCTGTGTGTTATTTCTTGCCGAATTTAGTATCCTGATGTTTGAGGAGAAGAGGAAAGAAAAAGAAAGGCCCCAAGGAGTTCCTCCAAAAAGGTCTTTAGAAAGTCTTCCGTGACAGAATGCCAGAAGCAGCTGGTGCAAATTAATTATAGTAGAAATGCAATTAGCTCTCTTGCTGTACCTATTCGTGCGTGTGTGCTTGCTGTTCGGTAATTTTGCTATGTTATTTTCCATTTATTTTTGGTTTTGGTGTATAAAATTTCATATTTATACATCCTAGCATTATAGAGAAAAAATGGACCAAACGATTATTAATAATCATATTGATAGTATAATAACCCAGGGATTGATCCAGTAAATGTCACCCCACCCCACCTATGAGGATGTTTGTCCTAATCTGATCCAGTTGCTAGTGAATGCGCTTACTGTATGTCACGTGCATGTGAACTATATATACAGCATAACCATGACAACTGTTACTATGGTAGATCATGCACCATGGTAACAGTTGTCATGGTGAACTTTTGTTACCATGGGGATATTTTGATAATGCTTTATTAACTAATAATATATTATTATAATGATATTATTGCAACATTAAATTTTAATTTTGTATGCCTTTATATTATTTTAAGTACTGTAAGTGTATGTATAGTCCCAGAATTGTAACCTATGGTGTCATCTGAAGATATGAAGTACATGCTGGCATGCAGAAAGATAACACGAGATTTCAATGCAATAATAATAATCAGCAAAGTACCACACACGCTAAAGGCTACAATAGTGGTTTTCAGCAGTAATCTAATCTACTTTGACACAGCATCACAATACTAAGAGGTGAGGCTGGTGTTACTTAATACTACGCAGGTTAAGCATGTTCGAGGAAGGTTCCAGCTCTCAGTAGTAGTAGGAGTAATAGCCTTCGTTGAAGCAGTAATAGCTACGATAGAACTGCTGGGCCATCTTGTCAAAATAACTTCTTCTATCTTCGTAGTAGAATCTGGTCCTACCTCCCCTGACAGAGTATTGGTAATAAGGTGTTGTGAATCCACCAAAGAAGTCGTAAGGCTTCAGGGTACTGTCCCGAGACTCGAAACCATAAACGTAGAACGAGTCTGGATATCTCTCCCCCATTGTGTATCCAAAGAAGCAGTTGAAGTAGCGGAAATCGGGCATGTAATGGTCAAACGACTGGTAGTATCCCATGTCATAGTCCGCTTGCTTGTAATACCCACCGTAGCGACGATAAGACTTGTATTCTGCAGGGCAAGTGAAGTCGAAGTATGACCACCAAAAGCGCGATTGGGCATTGTAGCTGTATTGGGCCACACTCCCTGTGGCACAGCAAGGCAGGTAGGTGAAATGAGTAAACCCGTAGCAAACTGGGAGGTAGTAGTTGAATTCACGTTTGCAAAAGGAGAAGAAATCTCCACGTTCGATGTAGGGCACAGACGGCGATCCTTTGTACCACGAGTTGGAGAAGTATTCGAATCCGTAGCGAGTGCTGCAAATGTCCCTCGTTGCTTTAATCTCACTGTCAAAGACGGTCCATTCTCTCATGAAACCATAACAATAGTCCATGCTGCCAGCAACCATCTCTTCGAAATGCATATAACTGAATGTGCTGTAGATTATACGGAAATACTCGTAATTTCCATGAAACTTGTTGTTCTCACCAAAGCAGTACTGAAAGTGCACAGTGTGGGCATATTCATAATACATCTCATTGCTGTAGAACTTACAGCCATAGAAATACATGTACATGGAGCTCTGGAATCGGAAGACATTAGATGTGAAGTAGTTACCGGTGAATGTAACAAAGTTGCCGAAAAACATGCCTTCGAATGTATTTCCAGTCCAAAAGGAGGAAATGAAGTAGGACTCGTTGAATGTCGATCGCTCGAACGTGCACCTCTCGAATCTCGTTGTATAGAACTCAACAGCCCTCATCTGAACCTCACTGAACCTTGCGCGCTGGAATGTGCAATCCCAGAATCTCACCGAAGCGTGGAAATAGCACCTGCTTCTGTCCCTCTTGTCAAAGTAGTTGCAGCTTTGTGACATACTGTTGCCAGGGAAGTAGCCGTATGCCTTGCAATCCTTCCCTTTGCCAGAAAAGTCATAGACTGTCATACCGAATGGGACATCCTTACATGCAACCATCCCATAGTAGTAGCTGGTGAATTTGGTCCACCCCCAATAGTGATTCTTGAAGGTGTTCTTGATGAAGGTAGTGTTGTACATCTCTCCGTAACTAAATCTGGCATTCTCCCAGTAGTTGTCACAGAAAATGGTGTCGTAAAAGCGTGGATAATTGAAGGTATTGGCTCGGAAATTGAAGTTGAAGAACTGACATTTCCTGAACTGAGAGTGAGCAAAGAATGCTCTGTCGAAGGTGACATTCACAAACTTGCATCCGCGGAAGGCGACTCTTGAAGGAAAGTACCTGGTCCAGGTGAATCTCACATTTTCAAAGGTGACTCCTTCGAACTCCGCATTGTAGAAGTAGAAGTCAGTCATTTCCATGTTAGCGAATCGCATATCCCTGACGACAGTGTTGTACAGGTAACGTCTCTGGAAACTCATACCGCTTGTTTCCTGTCCACTGGAAGCCAAAAATTGTTGGAAGTTGTCATAATTGGCTGGCTTCACAACTGCAAAATCCAAACAGACAAAACTAAGTCACAGGTTGAGCAAGATGCACACACACACACACACACACACACACACACACACACACACACACACACACACACACAACACACACACACACACACACACACACACACACACACACATACACACACACATGCACATGAATGTATATACTCATGGACTCATGTACACACATGCACACACACACTTGATGGTACTCACAGAGATAGAAGTAGTACGTTTGACCATTGAAATCCACACTGTAGGTTCCACTGTACTCCATTCTGGCACTTTCAACGGTGAGGCTCCCTTTAGAGGAGATGGACCATTCCCCATAATACATCGGCATCTTCCTTCCCTCATGATACCAGGTACAGTAGAACCGGTTCTTGAAGGGGCACTTGAAGGTGACTGACTTTCCTTCAGCCATTTCAAGGTACTCCTAAAAATGCCAAGAAGATGAGAAATGAAGGATCAGAGCACGCTCCAGGAGCTACTGCTGGAGTGTAGGGAGCAGTACTAGGAACACACTGTACGTAGAGGGAGCAGCTACTGCTGGAGTGTAGGGAGCAGTACTAGGAACACACTGTACGTAGAGGGAGCAGCTACTGCTGGAGTGTAGGGAGCAGTACTAGGAACACACTGTACGTAGAGGGAGCAGCTACTGCTGGAGTGTAGGGAACAGTACCAGGAACACACTGTACGTAGAGGGAGCAGCTACTGCTGGAGTGTAGGGAGCAGTACTAGGAACACACTGTACGTAGAGGGAGCAGCTACTGCTGGAGTGTAGGGAGCAGTACTAGGAACACACTGTACGTAAAAGGATAACGGCTGACAATAAAAACCACACACATACAGTGCCTGTAGCCCCTGCTTGGATAACCCGTCGATTAAGCCTAGATAATACATACACGAAGTACTACTGTCCACACAAGTTCAACAGGCTCAGGGTTGCCATGCAGGAGTTGAATTGGGATTGCATGTAGTCAGCTGTGGTGTAGGAATTGTCAGTTGCAGCAAACAACACAGTGGAAGCAGGGCTACATTGACATTTCTCCCAAGGAGTAGGTCACATTTGCCTGAACTGTAACCTCTCACACAGCATAGTCACTGCACTCACCCCATATCCATAGCTGTACTCAGTGAATTCAGTGTAGTTGTAGACATACATTGCCCCTTGCACGGTACCAACAAAGGCCACAGTGGCCAGCACAACCAACAGAAGCTTCATGGTCATCCAGTTACTTCACAGTACTGAGATTAAGAAAGAGATGGAAACAATCATTAAAGCACACCAACACAAAGGAGGAGGCTGGATCCTGTAAAAACTTACTTCCTGAGCAAATCAGCATAGAAATGTAGCACAATCTTCAACTCACACTGATATTTATAGGTGGTGATTTATGAATATAGTTATAATCTGTAATGCTATGAGGAGAAAACATAGACTATTACAAATGTGTATGCAATATTGAGTAATAACGTGTGCTATTAAGTAGTATTTTGTAATGCTGGCATAACAATTGTGGTATCCCATTGTACTTGATCACACTTCTACTACTTGTGTGCTGTATAGGATTTTGTAACTGTACATGCTTCGATTATTGGCAGACCTGTGGTAAACAACAATATAAACAACAACAGTCCATACAAGCTCCAAATCAAACAAGATTGTGGGTAGCTGTACAAGTACCTGTGACTTGACTTCAAATTGACTTTGGCATGTGTAGATAATAATTATGTTCTGGGCATTGGAATATCATGTATCCTAGGGAGCATGTGGTACGTGGTAAAATGATGGTTGTACAGTTGAAACTGGCATTGAGACCACATCTACACAAAGACCACCTGTGATTAGCAATAGCACACTCTTGAACAATCTGATACGCAATCTCAACTACACTGCTACACCTTCGAATGGAGGCCACCTGTTCATACCAATTACATTTACTATAGGTCCCCTAGAGGTCCTTGTAGATAAATTTCACTGTATACGGCTTAAGTTTTAACTCTTCATACAAACACGTACACAACAGGCATAGGTTGTTGACAATGTTGGCTGGAAGTCTAGCTTTATTGCTGACTGGAAAGACTGCACTGCATGTCTGTTGAATTTGGTGGTGGATCAAGGACATCTATAATTGATCACACATACTCTCCTAGAAGACCTTCACTAGCCCTGGGTGATGACCTTTTACTCAAACAACTAATTGAGTTACCTAATTAGGACACATGGATGGTGCCAACTGGGCACCCTCAAGTGCCTGCTGGCTGTGAACTATGTGGGAGGGCAACAATTCTTACAAGACCAGCACAAACACTGCATGTTTCACAGACATTTTCTAAATGTGCCTCTTTGGGTTCACAAGGAAGGGAGAATGGATCTCATGAGAGGATGGGTGTAGACCTCTAAAGGGAGGGTGGGTGTAGACCTCTAAAGGGAGGGTGGGTGTAGACCTCTAAAAGGAGGGTGTGTGTGGACCTCTAAAGGGAGGGTGGGTGTAGACCTCTAAAGGGAGGGTGGGTGTAGACCTCTAAAGGGAGGGTGGGTGTAGACCTCTAAAGGGAGGGTGGGTGTAGACCTCTAAAGGGAGGGTGGGTGTAGACCTCTAAAGGGAGGGTGGGTGTAGACCTCTCAAGGGAGGGTGGGTGTAGACCTCTAAAGGGAGGGTGGGTGTAGACCTCTCAAGGGAGGGTGGGTGTAGGCCTCTAAAGGGAGGGTGGGTGTAGACCTCTAAAGGGAGGGTGGGTGTAGGCCTCTAAAGGGAGGGTGGGTGTAGACCTCCCAAGGGAGGGTGGGTGTAGACCTCTAAAGGGAGGGTGGGTGTAGACCTCCCAAGGGAGGGTGGGTGTAGACCTCTAAAGGGAGGGTGGGTGTAGACCTCTAAAGGGAGGGTGGGTGTAGACCTCTCAAGGGAGGATGGGTGTAGACCTCTCAAGGGAGGGTGGGTGTAGACCTCTCAAGGGAGGGTGGGTGTAGACCTCTAAAGGGAGGGTGGGTGTAGACCTCTAAAGGGAGGGTGGGTGTAGGCCTCTAAAGGGAGGGTGGGTGTAGACCTCTAAAGGGAGGGTGGGTGTAGACCTCTAAAGGGAGGGTGGGTGTAGGCCTCTAAAGGGAGGGTGGGTGTAGACCTCCCAAGGGAGGGTGGGTGTAGACCTCTCAAGGGAGGGTGGGTGTAGACCTCCCAAGGGAGGGTGGGTGTAGACCTCTAAAGGGAGGGTGGGTGTAGACCTCTAAAGGGAGGGTGGGTGTAGACCTCTCAAGGGAGGGTGGGTGTAGACCTCTAAAGGGAGGGTGGGTGTAGGCCTCTAAAGGGAGAGTGGGTGTAGACCTCTCAAGGGAGGGTGGGTGTACCTTTCCAGGTTAACAGGGGAGGATGGGTGTGTCTTTTCAGGGAGAGGTGTGTGGCTCTCCAGGAAGGTTACCTGTGCCTCTCCAGTGAAAAAGGGAGGATGAATGTATCTCTCCAGTAGAGGGTGTGTGCGCATTTCCAGGTTCATAAAGGGAGGGTGGGTGTAGGCCTCTAAAGGGAGGGTGGGTGTAGACCTCCCAAGGGAGGGTGGGTGTAGACCTCTCAAGGGAGGGTGGGTGTAGACCTCCCAAGGGAGGGTGGGTGTAGACCTCTAAAGGGAGGGTGGGTGTAGACCTCTAAAGGGAGGGTGGGTGTAGACCTCTCAAGGGAGGATGGGTGTAGACCTCTCAAGGGAGGGTGGGTGTAGACCTCTCAAGGGAGGGTGGGTGTAGACCTCTAAAAGGAGGGTGTGTGAGGACCTCTAAAGGGAGGGTGGGTGTAGACCTCTAAAGGGAGGGTGGGTGTAGACCTCTAAAGGGAGGGTGGGTGTAGACCTCTAAAGGGAGGGTGGGTGTAGGCCTCTAAAGGGAGGGTGGGTGTAGACCTCCCAAGGGAGGGTGGGTGTAGACCTCTCAAGGGAGGGTGGGTGTAGACCTCCCAAGGGAGGGTGGGTGTAGACCTCTAAAGGGAGGGTGGGTGTAGACCTCTAAAGGGAGGGTGGGTGTAGACCTCTCAAGGGAGGGTGGGTGTAGACGTCTCAAGGGAGGGTGGGTGTAGACCTCTAAAGGGAGGGTGGGTGTAGACCTCTAAAGGGAGGGTGGGTGTAGGCCTCTCAAGGGAGGGTGGGTGTAGACCTCTCAAGGGAGGGTGGGTGTAGACCTCTAAAGGGAGGGTGGGTGTAGGCCTCTAAAGGGAGGGTGGGTGTAGGCCTCTAAAGGGAGGGTGGGTGTAGGCCTCTAAAGGGAGAGTGGGTGTAGACCTCTCAAGGGAGGGTGGGTGTACCTTTCCAGGTTAACAGGGGAGGATGGGTGTGTCTTTTCAGGGAGAGGTGTGTGGCTCTCCAGGAAGGTTACCTGTGCCTCTCCAGTGAAAAAGGGAGGATGAATGTATCTCTCCAGTAGAGGGTGTGTGCGCATTTCCAGGTTCATATGCAAATAAGTAACAAAAAGGGTAGGATGTGTCCAAACATAAGAAGAGGTTACCTATTGTGTACATACATATGTACACATTGGGGTGGTCGTGGGGCTACAGGGGCAGGCCTCTGGCAGCATATAATAACAGTTCAGATAACTTTGGCAGAATAAAGGATCCTTATTACAGCCAACCTGTAATACATGAAGCCCACACAAGTGTGTGCATGCGCATGCGTGTGTGTGCATGCACGTGTGTGTAGGTGTGTGGGTAAGTATATGTGTGAGTATCTCACCAGGGATCTCACCACCAGGGACATCAGTCAGCAGGATTGAAACACACATAGGTCAACAGGGCTAATGTTGAGGGAAAATGTCCTACAGTTTTGCAAAAAATATTGTTTACATGGAGTTTGTAAGCACCCATGGGTATCCAATCAGCACAATCTGTAATAAGATTAGGTTTGTGGCATTGGCGGTTCAAAGAGTATATAGGTATTCCATACCACTGTATATAGCTATGAATAACATTAGTACGTACATCATTCTACAGTTGTTAGGTGTGCATGGGATTTGCAAATCATAATATTATGCCCATAGGTGATTTTTTGCAAAACATTGATGCATGCATGATATAGGCTGCCATTTTCTTGCGTCATCCCTACTTATAGAGTGCTATCGTACTCTACGATCAATGTTTGTGCTCTGTCTATGAGAACAAAAATTAGCTCTGAGCACTTGAACAACACAATGCAGGAGAACACTGAAGAAGCAGCCCGTGGGTGTGTGGGGTGATTGGTATGCTAGCCGATCTGATTGTCATACTGCTGAGAAACAGAGAGATAATGAAAGTGGGAGAGGGTGAAAGAATGAGAGTGAGAGTGAGAGGGAGAATGGGTGAGCGAGAGTGAGAGTGGATGAGCGAGAGTGAGAGTGAGAGTGGGCGAGAGTGAGAGTGGATGAGCGAGAGTGAGAGTGAGAGTGGGCGAGAGTGAGAGTGGGTGAGCGAGAGTGAGAGTGAGAGTGAGAGGGAGAGTGGGTGAGCAAGAGTGAGAGGGAGAGTGGGTGAGCGAGAGTGAGAGGGAGAGTGGGTGAGCAAGAGTGAGAGGGAGAGTGGGTGAGGGAGAGTGAGAGTGGGTGAGCGAGAGTGAGAGTGGATGAGCGCGAGAATGAGAGGGAGAATTGGTGAGTGAGAGTGAAAGGGAGAATTGGTGAGTGAGAGTGAAAGGGAGAATTGGTGAGTGAGAGTGAGGATCGAGAATTGGTGAGTGAGAATGAGAGGGAAAATGGGTGAGAGTGAGAGTGAGAGGGAGAATTGGTGAGTGAAGATGCTGAAAATGAGAGTTGGTGAAAGGGTGGGAGTGAGTGGGAGTGAGAGTGGGAGTGAGTGAGTGAGAGATGGTGATTAGTGGGAGTGAGAGTGGGAGTGAGTGAGTGAGAGATGGTGATTAGTGGGAGTGAGTGGGAGTGGGTGAGTAAGAGATGGTGATTAGTGGGAGTGAGTGGGAGTGGGTGAGTAAGAGATGGTGAGGAGTTGTTTACCAGAGACAGCAAAATATGACATGATCTTGCATAACAAACCTGTTTATTCAAACAATTCCATAATTGTGTTTACATAAAACAAGTGAGTCATGCTTTGTACTTTGTTACCTACAAAGTGTAACAGGTAGTAACAGAATCCCCGTGTGGTGTGTTGCCAAGGTAACAGGTAGTAACAGAATCCTGTGTGGTGTGTTGCCAAGGTAACAAAAAGTAGAACAAAGGTACATTGTTCGAATTGTGCTTGTACACAAATGAATTTGCACCTAGGTGATGGCACAGGTGATGGCACAGGTGATAGGACAGGTGCATGATGGTGAATTTGATGGCAAATGTGAGACCTATCGTGATATTCAGCCCGCTCACTTGAAACATATTGAGAATCCCAAGAATTCACATACCCGAGAAGGCTCGGCAAAGCAACCTGGCTGTCAAAACAAGCACAATCAGCATAAACATGGGATATCAGCTAGTGACACAGGCGGTAACTCACTCCAGCACGGTGGGTAGGTCCAGACGACAGACACTCTGGTGCACTTATTCACAAGTGCAAGTCGGTGACTGTACTGGTCACTTGCAAGGAGGTTGTGGTTGATAAATGGTGCTTCACTGATATGGGTCCAGACAATTTGATCTGGAAACTTCATTTTATGTAGTTTAGGGTTTTATCCGAATATTTTTTAAAAGTAAAACTGTTCCATTTACAAATTTAATGTGTACATGTATCCATGGTACCGTGACAATATTATATCTCTATAGTGAAATGCTTAAAAATATTTTTATGCATGTCACTCAGTGACTATAGCAGTATTTATCTCCACCTGCAGGTACGCACCTTATTACTCACACTGCGAGTTATACTACTTCGCCTTCTATCCAATACAACTAAATACATGTTCAAATCTTAAAGTTTAATCGTTGCCTTTCGCTCAGTCGTGACTTTCTTTCTGCACCAAAACTATCACGTGACCTATGCATGATTAGCACGTGTCGATTAGTAGTAAGTATTCCACGATCGGTCGCGTCTGTCCGGCTTTTCGTGCAATTTTGCCAGTTCTGGGGGTGTAAGCATAAGTGCGACCGAGAAATGGTTCCAAATTTATCGAAAACTTCAAAAAATTCGAAGAAGCGTCTTCGTGTTCTTTTAGCTTGGCCCGACATATGCAGAAAGAGTACTTGAATCCCGCTTTCCTAGCTGTTCGCCACACGTATCTGCACACGTGGAAACGTTTGATGTGAAGCACGATCGTTCTGCAGCCGTCCACATGCAAACGTTCGAAGTGCTGTGTCCATCGCAAAATTTGTACAGTCGTTCACATGTTCTGAATGGAGAGCAGTGCTCATCCGCGAGTGTTGCGCGAGGGGCATGCGTACGCTCTAGAGAGCTCCAGTACGCTACCATTATAGTCGGGAATGGCTGGATCTGAATGGGCCTCGCACCATTTTGAATTCAATCGAGGTAACCGGGCCCGGGGGGGGGGAAGGGGACGGATCATGGCCTGTCAGTGAGGACTGACTGGCCAATTGTGCTTATTAAATCGAATCGGATTAATTCATCCTACAATGGGGTGTAACTGCATTATTAAACAATAAAATGATTATAATGCAAAAACAATTAATTTTTATTAAACAGGTGTACGAGATATGGCTGCACAAATTACCGGTAATCCTTTAGGTGATATATAGGCGGGAAATGAGCATTGATATAGTATTTATTACTTCATAATAGATATACAGTATTGGATTAACATAATGTGATTTCAAACTGATTATAATATTGTGTAATATTATTACAGCACATATGCGAGATTTAGACTAGCACTCCTATGCCTGTATTGTAGTTGTTTGTATTGCACGCATCATGCAAACATCGGCATCATAGTAACGCAGTAATGATAATACAAGTTTTCACATAATATGAATAATAGTCAGGAATACAACAATGGAGTAATATACTTCAATGGTATATAGAGAAAATCACTACAAGTTAATCCTACTTAAGTTGTTGGATATTCATCCTTTCTGGCAATTGCACCTAGTAGTCGTAGTTGATGCAGAAATAATTGCGATCCAAATTGTAGATCATTTCGTCCATCAGACCCTTCTCTTCCCTGCGACGTTCCTCTTCCATGTGTCGCTTTTGGTACATGCGACCATCTTCCAGGCATTTCTCACGTTCTTCAGTGGTCCTATCACGCATCCTCTCGTCCATACGTCCCTCCAAACATCGCATTCTGTACCTGTCGTACTCATCAATATCGAAGGGCTTCAATCTATCAAACATTTCCCTAGGCTCAAGGGTGCTATTTACCCTTTCAAAGTCTCGAATCCAAATATTCTCTCGTCTCTTCATATATCTCGTATATCGGTCGATGCAGTCGAGAGTGTACATCTTGTCGTCACGATGGGTGAAATCCCTGTCATCTCCCATGCGGCCAGGCTTGGGTTGCATGTCTTTGTCCTTGAAGTCGAACCTCTCCCACCACTGCCATGTGCTGGGTTTGACACCACAGTTCCACTGGCCCTTTTCGATACAAACGGGAGCATGTCTGAAGTGGGTGACAGGGATGCATGCCGGAAGACGACGGTTATTTCTGTCCCTACACCACGAATAGAGATCCTTACTACAATGCTCGCTCTTGAAAACCTGAGCCTTGGTCCACGAGGCTTGGCAGTATTCTCTGATGTAGCCCTTTTCACAGATGTCCTCCACATCCTTGATGTGACTGTTGATTGTCATCCACCTTCTGGTGTAAGCATTACAGTGCTGTATTTTATCCACGATCATCCTATCAAAGCGCATATGACTGAAGGAGCTGTGCATCATACGGAAAGTTTCATGCCGTCCGGAAAACATAGTATTGTCACCAATACAGAACTCGAAGTGTATACGGGTGCTTCGTGTCCTCCATCTCCACTCCATGTTGTACAACTTACAGCTGTGGTACCATAGGATCTCGGAGGAACGGATGTTAATTATGTCGTTTATAAAGACATTTGCCATGAACTTGACAAAGTCCCTGAACAACACGTTCTCCCACCTGTTCCATTTCCAAGCGCAGGAGATGAAGTACGTCTCCCTTACTGACGTGTCAGTGAACATGCACCTGTCGAATTTTGACTTATGCCATTCAACACCGCGGAATTCCACCTCATTGAATCTGGTCCGATCGAACCTGCAATCCCAGAACCTGATGGAGGAGTGGAAGTAGCACAGCTGCCTCTCGTTCTTGTCGTAGAAGTCACAGCGCGTCGACATGCTATTCCCAGGCATGTAGGCATAGGCCGTACACCTGTCACCGTTCCTCACCCAGTCGATGATGGTCATTCCAAGTCTGATGTTCTTGCAGCCGATTTTCCCGACGTAGTAGCTGAGGAATTTGGTCTTCCCCCAGTAGTGGTTCGAGAACCAATTCTTAATGAAGGTTGTGTTGTAGACCTCGCCTTCTTCCCATCTCGAGTTTGTCCACGAGTTTTCACAGAAAATGCTGTTCACGATGCGGGGACGCCTGATGATAATATGATCGTTATCACCGTTGCTGTGCCACTTACAATTCCTAAACTCAGAGTTGACGAAGAAGGGCCTGTCCCATGTGACGTTCATGAAGGTACAGTGGTAGAAGTGCATTTTCAACGGCATGTCCTTGGTCCAGGTGAAACGCACGTTCCTAAAGGTGACCCTCTTGAATTTCACATTGTAGAGGTGTACATCAGTCATGTTAACGTCCGTGAACATCATATTCCCGACGACAGTATTGTACATGTACCTCCTCTCGAAATTCTTGCTTCTCATTTCCATCCTACTGGTACGGATTTCATTGTAGAGGTCGTCATGATTTTCAGGTCTCACCACTGTAGAACAGAGCAATATTGATGGCAGTGTGTCAGTGGTGTTCATTTGGGAATTACTGGATGTAACTGCATACACGTAACTACTTGTGGTTGGAACATAGATGGCTAGCTTGCACAACATGCAAACATACATAAACATGTACAGTTTTAACTGTTACATACACAAACATGCATAATTACATGCATAAACATGCACAGTGACATAAACATGCATAATTACATACATAAACATGCACGGATATATATATATGAACTTGCACAGTCACATTCGTAAACATGCAAGGCTACATGCATAAACATGCACACACATAGACACAAATATACAGGTACCGGAAACTCACCAAGGTGATTGATGTATCTCTGCTTGTTCACTGCAACGGTGTAGGTTCCACTGTGTTCGATTCCAACTTTTGCCATAACGAGACTTCCTTTGGAGGTAATTGTCCACCCCCCATAATACATTGGGATAGGCCTATCCTCATGGAACCATGTGCAGAGAGCTCGGTCGCCATAAGGACACTTGAAAACCACTTTTGTTCCCTCTTCCTTTTCATGGTACTCCTAAAATGCCAAGAAGACGAGAAGTGAAGGATCGAAGCACATGCACTCCAGGAGCTACTGCTGGAGTGTAGGGAGCAGTACTAGGAACACACTGTACGTAGAGGGAGCAGCTACTGCTGGAGTGTAGGGAGCAGTACCAGGAACACACTGTACTTAGAGGGAACAGCTACTGCTGGAGTGTAGGGAGCAGTACCAGGAACACACTGTACGTAGAGGGAGCAGCTACTGCTGGAGTGTAGGGAGCAGTACTAGGAACACACTGTAGCAGAGAACACACACATGCACACCCACCACTCGGCCATCCCTGTACTCCCTCATCCCAGTCTCATCACAGATCCTTCCAACAGTCTTGTTAGGCATTGTCTGGGCCTGAGCCAGGGTCACAACGACCAACGCAAACACCAAGGTCTTCATGATCAACAGTTCTCCTGGGTAGGGAAAGAGAAAAAATAAGGTCACCCGAATTCATTGGCAGGTTGCCATTCCTGTGGAACTTACTTCCAACAAACTCAGAAGAATAACTGCAGCTGTTTGGTGGAGCACCAGCTGCTACCCATATTTATAGGCACTGGTGTACCTGTGAATGGTATACTAACCACAACCATGACCAATCACCTGAGTCCACAGGAGTCAGCATTTTCAGCAGTACACTCCCACTAAAGGTCATCCTTAGTCAGCAACACGCCCACTGCCCTAAACTTGGTTATGGTCACCTCTTTCAACTTTAGATTGAGGGCTTGAATGAACCTACAGCTGTAGAGGTCAGTCTGTATGCCATGCAGGAAGATGTATACACGAGCAAATAACAACAGGATTGAAAGTCCATTGGTATAAACATCAATAGATATAAACATCAATAGATATAAACATCAATAGATATAAACATCAATAGATATAAACATCAACAGGCATAAAAATCAATACATAGGTATGTATTCATGGGTATAAATACCAATGGCGATATCAAAGGGTATAAACAACAACAGAAATAAATTATACACTTGATAGTAAATATGTTATATAATTAATAATAGTTTGGGGTTAAACAGTGAGTGATAGCTATGTACAACTAACTCGTGCTCCTCCCACCCCCCCCCCCCCCCCCCAAATGTAGATAATTTTTATGGAATATGTGCACATTATCCAATAAAAAATATCGTGCAATATAATGTTTTTATTAATTTCCTTTCTAAATCCTAATTTTACAATAAATGCCAAACAAGGAAACTTTTCTGTTGACCTGTGCATACACCAGGCAACCTTCCCTTTGATCCACCTATTAATCACTCATGCACCAGGATACGGGGCAACTTAGTAAGTACCCTGGCTAATACACACTCCTGGTTGATGAGTACACCTCACTCAGTCGCTAGCTCATGTACACCATGTCAACCGGTACTGGTAGTAAGTACCTCTGATAAGAAGTACAGATTTAGTGTGCCCTTTAAAGTACTTACTAAGCAAGTTTGTCTGTACTCGTGTATTCGTTGTTTGCCACCCCACTATGGACCGAGCCTTACAGTGCCTGGGCTGGAATACTAGTCAGTGCATGTTGTCACATGCCATGTAACATGTTTAGTTCACATGCCATGTAACATGTTTAGTTCACATGCCATATCTCATGTGTTGCATGTGACTGCCCACACTCCCATTCTTCAGGATACATCTACTACGAAAACATTCCCATACACATGAAGTATTGTGTGCTGTGTTGAAGGCTTCAACACTGTCAGAAAAGGTCAAGAAAATTAAGATAGCAGTTTGTAAACAATAAAGTAATGTAATTACACTTGCATGGCTGCCACATTAGCAGAATCAATTATAGGGTGAGCAGTACTTTGACCTTCACACTGGCCACAGAATCAATGTGGCATGTACACACCCACACTCCACCTCCTGAACAAAGTGGTATATACACAACATGACTACACACCTCCACGCACACGCATGCAGACACACACACACACACACACACACAGCACACATACACATGTGCACGTGCATGCAGACGCACACACACACACACACACACACACACACACACACACACACACACACACACACACACACACACACACACACACCATCTTTCTTGAATTCAGAAGAGGCTGCCGGAATACTGCAGGCCACATACAGGTGTCATACGTAGCACAAACATTGAAACTTGAAACAAAGTTGTGAACTACCACACTTGGCATGATCTCACCACACCATTATGTACACAGTACACAGGGTACATGTTCTTGTGATACTTCACCATCTCTATTATAGCCTGAAGGTGTCACAACGATCGACCTCTAGTGGAGGGTGTGTGTTTGGATTGAGTGAACAACAAAGCCCTCTCTACTTAATGGATGTTGGGCAGAGATAGCAACACACTAAGAGCATATGGACAGGTGTTATGTGTGTATGAATGTATGTATGTGTGTGCATGTGCGCACATGTGTGCAAGTGTATGCATGTGCACACACATGTATGTGTATGCATGTTTGCATGGGGGTCAACATGGGCATGTACAAAATTGTATTGGTGTATCATGTGGTGAGTTACATAAGACATGTAATCGTGTATCAACTTCAAGTACAGTGTGCTCAATGTACATATATATACCATATGTTATACTGTATAAACAAAGCATAATAATGTCACTGATAGGACAGTGATTGGTTAATTGATGATTGGGTGTTAATTGATATCAATCAATTAATCCGAACTTTTGTCTCCCGACCAGACAGTTATCAGGTGGTGTTTTCTTAGCACCTGATTCCAATAAATTTTACATGGGTAATCGATTGGATCAGTGTATTATGTTTTTCAAAATATAATGGGAAAATTAAAATATATTAGATTGTATTATGCACTTATGTCTGTATGTATGTATGTATTATATAGTGGCAGTTGCATCAAAAGTGAGCAGGTATCACTGGATAGTAAGTACATAAGTATATACACATGTACACATGTGCATATGTGTACAATTAAATTGTGCTATAGACAGTCCAACTTGCTTAGTAAGTACCTCAAAGGTCACACTGAATCTGTACTTCTTATCAGAGGTACTTGCTACCAGTACTGGTTGATATGGTGTTCATGAGCTAGGGACTGAGTGAACCATATGTATTGAAAGAGGTATGTACTAACAAGGTGTGTGTACTAACCAGGAGTGTGTACTAACCAGGAGTATGTACTAACAAGGAGTGTGTACTAACCAGGAGTGTGTACTAACCAGGAATGTGTACTAACCAGGAGTGTGTGCTAACCAGGAGTGTGTGCTAACCAGGAGTGTGTGCTAGCCAGGAGTGTGTGCTAACCAGGAGTGTGTGCTAAACAGGAGTGTGTACTAACAAGGAGTGTGTACTAACAAGGAGTGTGTGCTAACCAGTGGATGGAGCAGTGTGCCATGTGACAGCTGCATGTAGTGATGGGGAGGTGTGTCACGTCACAGCTGCATGTAGTGATGGGGAGGTGTGTCATGTGACAGCTGCATGTAGTGATGGGGAGGTGTGTCACGTCACAGCTGCATGTAGTGATGGGGAGGTGTGTCACGTCACTGCTGCATGTAGTGATGGGGAGGTCTGTCATGTGACAGCTGCATGTAGTGATGGGGAGGTGTGTCATGTGACAGCTGCATGTAGTGATGGAGCAGTGTGCCATGTGACAGCTGCAAGTGATGGAGCAGTGTGCCATGTTCAGCTACACACAGTGATTGGCAGGCATGCGTCTGACCTGGTTTCACGCTACCACTTCACAAGAGTGCGGTGTTAGGGCACAAGGTCAAAGAGGCCTTACAAGTGCACTGAGGTGGTCATGTGCAGAGAGGTGGTTAGACCCTCGCCTTGCGCTGGTGCCTCACAAAGGAGAGGTGTGTACCAAGACAACCCTATCAAACGGCAACCTTACAAAATAATGCAGTGTCATCATGTAATTAGGAATTTATAGTGAGTCAAGGTGTTTGTATAATAAACACTATAACGCTGAAGCCAGGAATGTGCATCATCCAGTCACCCGCAATTGGCGCTCTGCTACACCCACCGCTGTAACCAGTGTTTACGGAGGCCCTCTGCCAAAAGTTCCCAAAAGACAGTTAACCCGGTGAACCTTGCTGTGACTGTCAGATCCACTGTGAAACACTGCATCATGCATGTGCTCAGTAGGTAAATGTGTTGGTTAGCACATACGTACACCATTCATGTGAAGTACAGATTTTGGAAAGAGGGTTGTTTGGCTAGGTGACATCTTAAGGATTAGTTGTGCAATACACAGTATAGTGTGTGCAGCTGTTGATATAGGGATTGTTATAATTCGACAGTCTTCTCATTCCGACGTGCTGCTCACTCCGACGGTGTTCTCACTCCATTCATCCCTACCTTGTTCTTTCCCTTTTTTTGCTTGTCATCCCTACATCCTTTTTCATTGTTTTAAACAATAAAATGACTATAATGCAAAAGCAATTAATTTTTATTAAACGTGTGTACGTGATATGGCTGCACAAATTACCAGTAATCCTTTAGGTGATATATAGGCGGGAAATGAGCATTGATACAGTATTTATTACTTTATGATAGATATACAGTACTGGATTAACATAATGATGTGATTTCAAATTGATTATAATATTGTGTAATATTATTACAGCACATATGCGAGATTTAGACTAGCACTCCTATGCCTGTATTGTAGTTGTTTGTATTGCACGCATCATGCAAACATCGGCATCATAGTAACGCAGTAATGATAATACAAGTTTTCACACATGAATAGTAGTCAGGAATACAGCAAAGGAGTAATATACTTCAATGGTATATAGAGAAAATCACTACAAGTTAATCCTACTTAAGTTGTTGGATATTCATCCTTTCTGGCAATTGCACCTAGTAGTCGTAGTTGATGCAGAAATAATTGCGATCCAAATTGTAGATCATTTCGTCCATCAGACCCTTCTCTTCCCTGCGACGTTCCTCTTCCATGTGTCGCTTTTGGTACATGCGACCATCTTCCAGGCATTTCTCACGTTCTTCAGTGGTCCTATCACGCATCCTCTCGTCCATACGTCCCTCCAAACATCGCATTCTGTACCTGTCGTACTCATCAATATCGAAGGGCTTCAATCTATCAAACATTTCCCTAGGCTCAAGGGTGCTATTTACCCTTTCAAAGTCTCGAATCCAAATATTCTCTCGTCTCTTCATATATCTCGTATATCGGTCGATGCAGTCGAGAGTGTACATCTTGTCGTCACGATGGGTGAAATCCCTGTCATCTCCCATGCGGCCAGGCTTGGGTTGCATGTCTTTGTCCTTGAAGTCGAACCTCTCCCACCACTGCCATGTGCTGGGTTTGACACCACAGTTCCACTGGCCCTTTTCGATACAAACGGGAGCATGTCTGAAGTGGGTGACAGGGATGCATGCCGGAAGACGACGGTTATTTCTGTCCCTACACCACGAATAGAGATCCTTACTACAATGCTCGCTCTTGAAAACCTGAGCCTTGGTCCACGAGGCTTGGCAGTATTCTCTGATGTAGCCCTTTTCACAGATGTCCTCCACATCCTTGATGTGACTGTTGATTGTCATCCACCTTCTGGTGTAAGCATTACAGTGCTGTATTTTATCCACGATCATCCTATCAAAGCGCATATGACTGAAGGAGCTGTGCATCATACGGAAAGTTTCATGCCGTCCGGAAAACATAGTATTGTCACCAATACAGAACTCGAAGTGTATACGGGTGCTTCGTGTCCTCCATCTCCACTCCATGTTGTACAACTTACAGCTGTGGTACCATAGGATCTCGGAGGAACGGATGTTAATTATGTCGTTTATAAAGACATTTGCCATGAACTTGACAAAGTCCCTGAACAACACGTTCTCCCACCTGTTCCATTTCCAAGCGCAGGAGATGAAGTACGTCTCCCTTACTGACGTGTCAGTGAACATGCACCTGTCGAATTTTGACTTATGCCATTCAACACCGCGGAATTCCACCTCATTGAATCTGGTCCGATCGAACCTGCAATCCCAGAACCTGATGGAGGAGTGGAAGTAGCACAGCTGCCTCTCGTTCTTGTCGTAGAAGTCACAGCGCGTCGACATGCTATTCCCAGGCATGTAGGCATAGGCCGTACACCTGTCACCGTTCCTCACCCAGTCGATGATGGTCATTCCAAGTCTGATGTTCTTGCAGCCGATTTTCCCGACGTAGTAGCTGAGGAATTTGGTCTTCCCCCAGTAGTGGTTCGAGAACCAATTCTTAATGAAGGTTGTGTTGTAGACCTCGCCTTCTTCCCATCTCGAGTTTGTCCACGAGTTTTCACAGAAAATGCTGTTCACGATGCGGGGACGCCTGATGATAATATGATCGTTATCACCGTTGCTGTGCCACTTACAATTCCTAAACTCAGAGTTGACGAAGAAGGGCCTGTCCCATGTGACGTTCATGAAGGTACAGTGGTAGAAGTGCATTTTCAACGGCATGTCTTTGGTCCAGGTGAAACGCACGTTCCTAAAGGTGACCCTCTTGAATTTCACATTGTAGAGGTGTACATCAGTCATGCTAACGTCCGTGAACATCATATTCCCGACGACAGTATTGTACATGTACCTCCTCTCGAAATTCTTGCTTCTCATTTCCATCCTACTGGTACGGATTTCATTGTAGAGGTCGTCATGATTTTCAGGTCTCACCACTGTAGAACAGAGCAATATTGATGGCAGTGTGTCAGTGGTGTTCAGTTGGGAATTACTGGATGTAACTGCATACACATAACTACTTGTGGTTGGAACACAGATGGCTAGCTTGCACAACATGCAAACATACATAAACATGTACAGTTTTAACTGTTACATACACAAACATGCATAATTACATGCATAAACATGCACAGTGACATAAACATGCATAATTACATACATAAACATGCACGGATATATATATATGAACTTGCACAGTTACATTCGTAAACATGCAAGGCTACATGCATAAACATGCACACACATAGATACAAATATACAGGTACCGGAAACTCACCAAGGTGATTGATGTATCTCTGCTTGTTCACTGCAACGGTGTAGGTTCCACTGTGTTCGATTCCAACTTTTGCCATAACGAGACTTCCTTTGGAGGTAATTGTCCACCCCCCATAATACATTGGGATAGGCCTATCCTCATGGAACCATGTGCAGAGAGCTCGGTCGCCATAAGGACACTTGAAAACCACTTTTGTTCCCTCTTCCTTTTCATGGTACATCTAACAATACCAAGAAGACGAGAAGTGAAGGATCGAAGCACATGCACTCCAGGAGCTACTGCTGGAGTGTAGGGAGCAGTACTAGGAACACACTGTACGTAGAGGGAGCAGCTACTGCTGGAGTGTAGGGAGCAGTACCAGGAACACACTGTACGTAGAGGGAACAGCTACTGCTGGAGTGTAGGGAGCAGTACCAGGAACACACTGTACGTAGAGGGAGCAGCTACTGCTGGAGTGTAGGGAGCAGTACTAGGAACACACTGTAGCAGAGAACACACACATGCACACCCACCACTCGGCCATCCCTGTACTCCCTCATCCCAGTCTCATCACAGATCCTTCCAACAGTCTTGTTAGGCATTGTCTGGGCCTGAGCCAGGGTCACAACGACCAACGCAAACACCAAGGTCTTCATGATCAACAGTTCTCCTGGGTAGGGAAAGAGAAAAAATAAGGTCACCCGAATTCATTGGCAGGTTGCCATTCCTGTGGAACTTACTTCCAACAAACTCAGAAGAATAACTGCAGCTGTTTGGTGGAGCACCAGCTGCTACCCATATTTATAGGCACTGGTGTACCTGTGAATGGTATACTAACCACAACCATGACCAATCACCTGAGTCCACAGGAGTCAGTATTTTCAGCAGTACACTCCCACTAAAGGTCATCCTTAGTCAGCAACACGCCCACTGCCCTAAACTTGGTTATGGTCACCTCTTTCAACTTTAGATTGAGGGCTTGAATGAACCTACAGCTGTAGAGGTCAGTCTGTATGCCATGCAGGAAGATGTATACACGAGCAAATAACAACAGGATTGAAAGTCCATTGGTATAAACATCAATAGATATAAACATCAATAGATATAAACATCAATAGATATAAACATCAACAGGCATAAAAATCAATACATAGGTATGTATTCATGGGTATAAATACCAATGGCGATATCAAAGGGTATAAACAACAACAGAAATAAATTATACACTTGATAGTAAATATGTTATATAATTAATAATAGTTTGGGGTTAAACAGTGAGTGATAGCTATGTACAACTAACTCGTGCTCCTCCCACCCCCCCACCCCAAATGTAGATAATTTTTATGGAATATGTGCACATTATCCAATAAAAAATATCGTGCAATATAATGTTTTTATTAATTTCCTTTCTAAATCCTAATTTTACAATAAATGCCAAACAAGGAAACTTTTCTGTTGACCTGTGCATACACCAGGCAACCTTCCCTTTGATCCACCTATTAATCACTCATGCACCAGGATACGGGGCAACTTAGTAAGTACCCTGGCTAATACACACTCCTGGTTGATGAGTACACCTCACTCAGTCGCTAGCTCATGTACACCATGTCAACCGGTACTGGTAGTAAGTACCTCTGATAAGAAGTACAGATTTAGTGTGCCCTTTAAAGTACTTACTAAGCAAGTTTGTCTGTACTCGTGTATTCGTTGTTTGCCACCCCACTATGGACCGAGCCTTACAGTGCCTGGGCTGGAATACTAGTCAGTGCATGTTGTCACATGCCATGTAACATGTTTAGTTCACATGCCATGTAACATGTTTAGTTCACATGCCATATCTCATGTGTTGCATGTGACTGCCCACACTCCCATTCTTCAGGATACATCTACTACGAAAACATTCCCATACACATGAAGTATTGTGTGCTGTGTTGAAGGCTTCAACACTGTCAGAAAAGGTCAAGAAAATTAAGATAGCAGTTTGTAAACAATAAAGTAATGTAATTACACTTGCATGGCTGCCACATTAGCAGAATCAATTATAGGGTGAGCAGTACTTTGACCTTCACACTGGCCACAGAATCAATGTGGCATGTACACACCCACACTCCACCTCCTGAACAAAGTGGTATATACACAACATGACTACACACCTCCACGCACACGCATGCAGACACACACACACACACACACACACAGCACACATACACATGTGCACGTGCATGCAGACGCACACACACACACACACACACACACACACACACACACACACACACACACACACACCATCTTTCTTGAATTCAGAAGAGGCTGCCGGAATACTGCAGGCCACATACAGGTGTCATAGCACAAACATTGAAACTTGAAACAAAGTTGTGAACTACCACACTTGGCATGATCTCACCACACCATTATGTACACAGTACACAGGGTACATGTTCTTGTGATACTTCACCATCTCTATTATAGCCTGAAGGTGTCACAACGATCGACCTCTAGTGGAGGGTGTGTGTTTGGATTGAGTGAACAACAAAGCCCTCTCTACTTAATGGATGTTGGGCAGAGATAGCAACACACTAAGAGAATATGGACAGGTGTTATGTGTGTATGAATGTATGTATGTGTGTGCATGTGCGCACATGTGTGCAAGTGTATGCATGTGCACACACATGTATGTGTATGCATGTTTGCATGGGGGTCAACATGGGCATGTACAAAATTGTATTGGTGTATCATGTGGTGAGTTACATAAGACATGTAATCGTGTATCAACTTCAAGTACAGTGTGCTCAATGTAGGTGTATATACCATATGTTATACTGTATAAACAAAGCATAATAATGTCACTGATAGGACAGTGATTGGTTAATTGATGATTGGGTGTTAATTGATATCAATCAATTAATCCGAACTTTTGTCTCCCGACCAGACAGTTATCAGGTGGTGTTTTCTTAGCACCTGATTCCAATAAATTTTACATGGGTAATCGATTGGATCAGTGTATTATGTTTTTCAAAATATAATGGGAAAATTAAAATATATTAGATTGTATTATGCACTTATGTCTGTATGTATGTATGTATTATATAGTGGCAGTTGCATCAAAAGTGAGCAGGTATCACTGGATAGTAAGTACATAAGTATATACACATGTACACATGTGCATATGTGTACAATTAAATTGTGCTATAGACAGTCCAACTTGCTTAGTAAGTACCTCAAAGGTCACACTGAATCTGTACTTCTTATCAGAGGTACTTGCTACCAGTACTGGTTGATGTGGTGTTCATGAGCTAGGGACTGAGTGAACCATATGTATTGAAAGAGGTATGTACTAACAAGGTGTGTGTACTAACCAGGAGTGTGTACTAACCAGGAGTATGTACTAACAAGGAGTGTGTACTAACCAGGAGTGTGTACTAACCAGGAATGTGTACTAACCAGGAGTGTGTGCTAACCAGGAGTGTGTGCTAACCAGGAGTGTGTGCTAGCCAGGAGTGTGTGCTAACCAGGAGTGTGTGCTAAACAGGAGTGTGTACTAACAAGGAGTGTGTACTAACAAGGAGTGTGTGCTAACCAGTGGATGGAGCAGTGTGCCATGTGACAGCTGCATGTAGTGATGGGGAGGTGTGTCACGTCACAGCTGCATGTAGTGATGGGGAGGTGTGTCATGTGACAGCTGCATGTAGTGATGGGGAGGTGTGTCACGTCACAGCTGCATGTAGTGATGGGGAGGTGTGTCACGTCACTGCTGCATGTAGTGATGGGGAGGTCTGTCATGTGACAGCTGCATGTAGTGATGGGGAGGTGTGTCATGTGACAGCTGCATGTAGTGATGGAGCAGTGTGCCATGTCACAGCTGCAAGTGATGGAGCAGTGTGCCATGTTCAGCTACACACAGTGATTGGCAGGCATGCGTCTGACCTGGTTTCACGCTACCACTTCACAAGAGTGCGGTGTTAGGGCACAAGGTCAAAGAGGCCTTACAAGTGCACTGAGGTGGTCATGTGCAGAGAGGTGGTTAGACCCTCGCCTTGCGCTGGTGCCTCACAAAGGAGAGGTGTGTACCAAGACAACCCTATCAAACGGCAACCTTACAAAATAATGCAGTGTCATCATGTAATTAGGAATTTATAGTGAGTCAAGGTGTTTGTATAATAAACACTATAACGCTGAAGCCAGGAATGTGCATCATCCAGTCACCCGCAATTGGCGCCCTGCTACACCCACCGCTGTAACCAGTGTTTACGGAGGCCCTCTGCCAAAAGTTCCCAAAAGACAGTTAACCCGGTGAACCTTGCTGTGACTGTCAGACCCACTGTGAAACACTGCATCATGCATGTGCTCAGTAGGTAAATGTGTTGGTTAGCACATACGTACACCATTCATGTGAAGTACAGATTTTGGGAAGAGGGTTGTTTGGCTAGGTGACATCTTATGGATTAGTTGTGCAATACACAGTATAGTGTGTGCAGCTGTTGATATAGGGATTGTTATAATTCGACAGTCTTCTCATTCCGACGTGCTGCTCACTCCGACGGTGTTCTCACTCCATTCATCCCTACCTTGTTCTTTCCCTTTTTTTGCTTGTCATCCCTACATCCTTTTTCATTGTTTTAAACAATAAAATGACTATAATGCAAAAGCAATTAATTTTTATTAAACGTGTGTACGTGATATGGCTGCACAAATTACCAGTAATCCTTTAGGTGATATATAGGCGGGAAATGAGCATTGATACAGTATTTATTACTTTATGATAGATATACAGTACTGGATTAACATAATGATGTGATTTCAAATTGATTATAATATTGTGTAATATTATTACAGCACATATGCGAGATTTAGACTAGCACTCCTATGCCTGTATTGTAGTTGTTTGTATTGCACGCATCATGCAAACATCGGCATCATAGTAACGCAGTAATGATAATACAAGTTTTCACACATGAATAATAGTCAGGAATACAGCAAAGGAGTAATATACTTCAATGGTATATAGAGAAAATCACTACAAGTTAATCCTACTTAAGTTGTTGGATATTCATCCTTTCTGGCAATTGCATCTAGTAGTCGTAGTTGATGCAGTAGTAATTGCGATCCAAATTGTAGATCATTTCGTCCATCAGACCCTTCTCTTCCCTGCGACGTTCCTCTTCCATGTGTCGCTTTTGGTACATGCGACCATCTTCCAGGCATTTCTCACGTTCTTCAGTGGTCCTATCACGCATCCTCTCGTCCATACGTCCCTCCAAACATCGCATTCTGTACCTGTCGTACTCATCAATATCGAAGGGCTTCAATTTATCAAACATTTCCTTAGGCTCAAGGGTGCTATTTACCCTTTCAAAGTCTCGAATCCAAATATTCTCTCGTCTCTTCATATATCTTGTATATCGGTCGATGCAGTCGAGAGTGTACATCTTGTCGTCACGATGGGTGAAATCCCTGTCATCTCCCATGCGGCCAGGCTTGGTATACGTGTCTTTGTCCTTGAAGTCAAACCTCTCCCACCACTGCCACGTGCTGGGTTTGATACCACAGTTCCACTGGCCCTTTTCGATACAAACGGGAGCATGTCTGAAGTGGGTGACAGGGATGCATGCCGGAAGGCGACGGTTATTTCTGTCCCTACACCACGAATAGAGATCCTCACTACAACGCCTGTCCTTGAATTCCCTGATCCACGCGTATTGGCAGTGTTCTTCGATGTAGCCCTTTTCACAGATGTCCTCCACATCCTTGATGTGACTGTTGTTTGTCATCCACCTTCTCGTGTAAGCATTACAGTGCTGTATTTTATCCACGATCATCCTATCAAAGCGCATATGACTGAAGGAGCTGTGCATCATACGGAAAGTTTCATGCCGTCCGGAAAACATAGTATTGTCACCAATACAGAACTCGAAGTGTATACGGGTGCTTCGTGTCCTCCATCTCCACTCCATGTTGTACAACTTACAGCTGTGGTACCATAGGATCTCGGAGGAGCGGATGTGATATATGTCATTTATGAAGACATTTGCCATGAACTTAACAAAGTCCCTGAACAACACGTTCTCCCATCTGTTCCATTTCCAAGCGCAGGAGATGAAGTAGGTCTCCCGTACTGAGGTGTTAGCGAACATGCACCTGTCGAATTTTGACTTATGCCATTCAACACCGCGGAACTCCACCTCGTTGAATCTGGTCCGATCGAACCTGCAATCCCAGAACCTGATGGAGGAGTGGAAGTGGCACAGCTGTTTCTCGTTCTTGTCGTATAAGTGGCAGCGTGTCGACATGCTATTCCCAGGCATGTAGGCATAGGCGGTACACTTGTCACCGTTCCTCACCCAGTCGATGATGGTCATTCCAAGTCTGATGTTCTTGCAGCCGATTTTCCCGACGTAGTAGCTGAGGAATTTGGTCTTCCCCCAGTAGTGGTTCGAGAACCAATTCTTAATGAAGGTTGTGTTGTAGACCTCGCCTTCTTCCCATCTCGAGTTTGTCCACGAGTTTTCACAGAAAATGCTGTTCATGATGCGGGGACGCCTGATGATAATATGATCGTTATCACCGTTGCTGTGCCACTTACAATTCCTAAACTCAGAGTTGACGAAGAAGGGCCTGTCCCATGTGACGTTCATGAAGGTACAGTGGTAGAAGTGCATTTTCAACGGCATGTCTTTGGTCCAGGTGAAACGCACGTTCCTAAAGGTGACCCTCTTGAATTTCACATTGTAGAGGTGTACATCAGTCATGTTAACGTCCGTGAACATCATATTCCCGACGACAGTATTGTACATGTACCTCCTCTCGAAATTCTTGCTTCTCATTTCCATCCTACTGGTACGGATTTCATTGTAGAGGTCGTCATGATTTTCAGGTCTCACAACTGTAGAACAGAGCAATATTGATGGCAGTGTGTCAGTGGTGTTCAGTTGGGAATTACTGGATGTAACTGCATACACGTAACTACTTGTGGTTGGAACATAGATGGCTAGCTTGCACAACATGCAAACATACATAAACATGTACAGTTACATACATAAACATGCACAGTGACATAAACATGCATAATTACATACATAAACATGCACAGTGACATAAACATGCACAGTTACATACACAAACATGCACAGTTACGTACATAAACATGCACAGTTACGTACATAAACACGTATAATTACATACACAAACATGCATGGATATACATATGAACTTGCACAGTTACATTCGTAAACATGCAAGGCTACATGCATAAACATGCACACACATAGACACAAATATACAGGTACCGGAAACTCACCAAGGTGATTGATGTATCTCTGCTTGTTCACTGCAACAGTGTAGGTTCCACTGTGTTCGATTCCAACTTTTGCCATAACGAGACTTCCTTTGGAGGTAATTGTCCACCCCCCATAATACATTGGGATAGGCCTATCCTCATGGAACCATGTGCAGAGAGCTCGGTCGCCATAAGGACACTTGAAAACCACTTTTGTTCCCTCTTCCTTTTCATGGTACATCTAACAATACCAAGAAGACGAGTAGTGAAGGATCAGAACACGCTCCAGCTACTGCTGGAGTGTAGGAAGCAGCACTAGGAACACACTGTACGTAGAGGGAGCAGCTACTGCTGGAGTGTAGGGAGCAGTACTAGAAACACACTGTACTTAGAGGGAGCAGCTACTGCTGGAGTGTAGGGAGCAGTACTAGGAACACACTGTACGTAGAGGGAGCAGCTACTGCTGGAGTGTAGGGAGCAGTACTAGAAACACACTGTACTTAGAGGGAGCAGCTACTGCTGGAGTGTAGGGAGCAGTACTAGGAACACACTGTACGTAGAGGGAGCAGCTACTGCTGGAGTGTAGGGAGCAGTACTAGGAACACACTGTACTTAGAGGGAGCAGCTACTGCTGGAGTGTAGGGAGCAGTACTAGGAACACACTGTACATAGAGGGAGCAGCTACTGCTGGAGTGTAGGGAGCAGTACTAGGAACATACTGTACGTAGAGGGAGCAGCTACTGCTGGAGTGTAGGGAGCAGTACTAGGAACACACTGTAGCAGAGAACACACACATGCACACCCACCACTCGGCCATCCCTGTATTCCTTCATCCCGGTCTCATCACAGATCCTTCCAACAGTCTTGTTAGGCATTGTCTGGGCCTGAGCCAAGGTCACAACGACCAATGCAAACACCAAGGTCTTCATGATCAACAGTTCTCCTGGGTAGGGAAAGAGAGAAAATAAGGTCACCCAAATTCACTGGCAGGTTGCCATTTCTGTGGAACTTACTTCCAACAAACTCAGAAGAATAACTGCAGCTGCTTGGTCGAGCACCAGCTGTTACCCATATTTATAGGCACTCGTGTACCTGTAAATGGTATACTAACCACAACATGACCAATCACCTGAGTCCACAGGAGTCAGTATTTTCAGTAATACACTCCCACTAAAGGTCATCCTTAGTTAGCAACACGCCCACTGCCCTAAACTTGGTTATGGTCACCTCTTTCAACTTAGATTGAGGGTTTGAATGAACCTACAGCTGTAGAGGTCAGTCTGTATGCCAGGAAGATGTATACAAGAGCAAATAACAACAGGATTGAAAGTCCATTGGTATAAACATCAATAGATATAAACATCAATAGATATAAACATCAACAGATATAAACATCAACAGGCATAAAAATCAATACGTAGGTATGTATTCATGGGTATAAATACCAATGGCGATATCAAAGGGTATAAATAACAACAGAAATAAATTATACACTTGATAACAAATATGTTATATAATTAATAATATATTGATTCCAATACTTCAACGAACTATAATGGTGTACATCCCTCTATTATTGGTTAAGACAGGGGCAGTGGATAGGACAAAAAGCCAAATGGAGAAATTGAGTGCATTTAGACATGTTACACCATCCTCATCCCTACATACGTCCTCACCAGTGTAACATCTGTGATACAGACATTGAGCAATTTCCCCAACTGAACGCAATGTAGAGGTCGTCAGCTGAGGCTCGTGGGAACCACTTGAACTCATGTTACAACCACCTCTTGTTCTGCCTGAGAGCATAAGAAAATCTGCAGTCCATGGATGTAACGAATAGCGGCATTATTATCATAGAGTGCGATATAATTCCCTTTCTAAATCCTAATTTTGCAATAAATGCCGAACAAGTGTTGACCTGTGCATACACCAGGCAAACCTTCCCTTTGATCCACCTACATATTAATCACTCGTGCACCAGGATACGGGGCAACTCAGTAAGTACCCTGACTAATACACACTCCTGGTTGGTGAGTACACCTCACTCTGTCCCTAGCTCATGTACACTATGTCAACCGGTACTGGTAGTAAGTACCTCTGATAAGAAGCACAGATACGGTTTGCCCTTCAAGGTACTTACTAAGCAAGTTTGTCTGTACTCATGTATTTGTTGTTTGCCACCCCACTGTGGGCCGAACCTTACAGTGTCTGGGCTGGAATACTAGTCAGTGTGTGTTGTCACATGCCATGCAACATGTTGTTCACATGCCATGCAACATGCATTGTTTACATGCCATGTCACATGTGTTGTTCACATGCCATGTGACATGTTTAGTTCACATGCCATGCAACATGTTTAGTTCACATGCCATGTCGCATGTGTTGTTCACATGCCATGTAACATGGTTAGTTTACATGTCATGTCACATGTGTTGCATGTGACTGCCCACACTCCCACAAATGAACCATTCTCCAGGATACATCTACTGAAAACATGGCAAAAAACATTCCCACGCATGTGGAGTGTGTGTGTGCTGTGTTGAAGGCTTCAACACTGTCAGAAAAGGTCAAGAAAATTAAGATAGCAGTTTGTAAACAATAAAGTAATGTAATTACACTTGCATTTGATGCCATATCAGCAGAATGAATTACTGGGTGAGCACTACTTTGACCTTCACACTCGCCACAGACTCAATGTGGCATGTACACACTCATACTCCACCTCCTGAGCAAAGTGGTATGTACACAACATGACTACACACCTCCACACACACACACACACACACACACACACACACACACACACACACACACATGTACGCACGCACTCACACACACATGCTCCACACATACACATGCACGCCACACACAACACACACACACACATGTGCATGCAGACACACACCATCTTTCTTGAATTCAGAAGAGGCTGCTGAAATTTTGCTGCCCACATATAGGTGTCATGGCACAAAAAATCACAATTTGAAACTTCGTTAAGTTGTGAAGCACCACAATTGGCATGATCTCACCACACCATTATGTACACAGTAAACAGGGTACATGTCCTTGTGATACTTCACCATCTCTATTATAGCCTGAAGGTGTTACAATGATTGACCTCCAGTGCAGGGTGTGTGTTTGGATTGAGTGAACAACAAAGCCCTCTCTACCTAATGGATGTTGAGCAGAGATAGTAACGCACTAAGAGAATATGGACAAGTGCTATGTGTGTATGAATGTACGTATGTGTGTGCAAGTGTATGCATGTGCACACGCATGTATGTGTATGCATGTTTGCATGGGGGTCAACATGGGCATGTACAAAATTGTATTGGTGTATCATGTGGTGAGTTACATAAGACATGTAATCGTGTATCAACTTCAAGTACAGTGTGCTCAATGTAGGTGTATATACCATATGTTATACTGTATAAACAAAGCATAATAATGTCACTGATAGGACAGTGATTGGTTAATTGATGATTGGGTGTTAATTGATATCAATCAATTAACCCGAACTTCTGTCTCCCGACCAGACAGTTATCAGGTGGTGTTTTCTTAGCACCTGATTCCAATAAATTTTACATGGGTAATTGATTGGATCAGTGTATTATGTTTTTCAAAATATAATGGGAAAATTAAAATATATTAGATTGTATTATGCACTCATGTGTGTATGTATGTATGTATTATATAGTGGCAGTTGCATCAAAAGTGAGCATATCACTGGATAGTAAGTACATAAGTATATACACATGTACACATGTGCATATGTGTACAATTAAATTGTGCTATAGACAGTCCAACTTGCTTAGTAAGTACCTCAAAGGTCACACTGAATCTGTACTTCTTATCAGAGGTACTTGCTACCAGTACTGGTTGATATGGTGTTCATGAGCTAGGGACTGAGTGAACCATATGTATAGAAAGAGGTATGTACTAACAAGAAGTGTGTACTAACAAGGAGTGTGTGCTAACCAGGAGTGTGTACTAACCAGGAGTGTGTGCTAGCCAGGAGTGTGTGCTAACCAGGAGTGTGTGCTAACCAGGAATGTGTACTAACCAGGAGTGTGTGCTAACCAGGAGTGTGTGCTAACCAGGAGTGTGTACTAACCAGGAGTGTGTACAAACCACAGTAGTCACTGCAAGTAGTCACTAAGCAGGTTACACAGAGTTACTGAAGGTACAGATGTGTGCAGATTTCAACAATTGCTACAATAGACATGTATTCAATGCAGTGAAACTACCAGTTATACTATGACCCAATTATGATGAATTCAGACTATATGAAATTGCTGATTACAATACAGTGGATGTGTGAGTACACAGTCAACAACTCAACACGCAAAAAATGAAGTAATTGACACTAAAAATAGAACATAAAGAAATGTACATACATAAAATTTCATTCAGATGTGTACCATGTCACTGCTGCATGTAGTGATGGGGAGGTGTGCCATGTCACTGCTGCATGTAGTGATGGGGAGGTGTGCCATGTCACTGCTGCATGTAGTGATGGGGAGGTGTATCATGTCACAGCTGGTAGTGATGGAGCAGTGTGCCATGTTCAGCTACACACAGTGATTGGCAGGTGTGTGTCTGACCTGGTTTCACACCACTACTTCACAAGAGCAAGGTGTTAGGGCACAAGGTCAAGGAGGCCTTACATGTGCACAGAGATGGTCATGTGCAGAGAGGTGGTCAGACCCTCGCCTTGCGCTGGTGCCTCACAAAGGAGAGGTGTGTACCAGGACAACCCTATCAAACCGCAACCTTACAAAATAATTCAGTGTCACCATGTAATTAGGAATTTATAGTGAGTCAAGGTGTTTTGTATAATAAACATTATAACGCTGAAGCCAGGAATGTGCATCATCCAGTCACCCGCAATTGGCGCCCTGCTACACCCACCGCTGTAACCAGTGTTTACGGAGGCCCTCAGCCAAAAGTTCCCAAAAGACAGTTAACCCAGTGAACCTTGCTGTGACTGTCAGACCCACTGTGAAACAATGCATCATGCATGTGCTCAGTAGGTAAATGTGTTGGTTAGCACATACGTACACCATTCATGTGAAGTACAGATTTTGGAAAGAGGGTTGTTTGGCTAGGTGACATCTTATGGATTAGTTCAATCGAAAGCTCCAGTCATGGGAATGTTATTACACCAAATGTTTCAGCAGCTGACTGACTGAATGACCAAGTGTGATGTTGTGAAGAGGTCTGACTGTATACTAGTGTATGGGAGCACTACCAAGGGTGATGTTGTAAAGAGGTCTGACTGTATACTAGTGTATGGGAGTACTACCAAGGGTGATGTTGTAAAGAGGTCTGACTGTATACTAGTGTGTGGGAGTACTACCAAGGGTGATGTTGTAAAGAGGTCTGCCTGTATACTGGTGTATGGGAGTACTAACAAGGGTGGTGTTGTGAAGAGGTCTGGCTGTATACTAGTGTATGGGAGCACTACCAAGGGTGATATTGTAAAGAGGTCTGATTGTATACTAGTGTATGGGAGTACTATCAAGGGTGATGTTGTGAAGAGGTCTGGCTGTATACTAGTGTATGGGAACACTACCAAGGGTGATGTTGTGAAGAAGTCTGACTGTATACTAGTGTATGAGAGCACTACCAAGGGTGATGTTGTAAAGAGGAAATTGGACTGTATAAATAAACTGATAACTGGATGCGATCACATTTAAGCAGAGGATTAAATGAAATAATTAAAGAGCTAGAGACAGAGTTCCTGGATTGATGGAGTACAGTACAAATAGTGGTTGTACAATGGAGGACATTACTATGTGTGCACATACATAGTGCCTCACCTTTCCCAGGAGACACCAAGCATTGAAAAGAGGTCAACATTGTAAATCCAAGTGATAAATAAACATCAGGTTCCTAACACATCAGATCTGTTAGTATAATTATAGGGAAGCAACAGATGTGCACACATTAGCACATTCCCAAAGCCAGCACAGCTGCAACCCACTTTGTTCACACCCCCTAAGTAAACACCTACACCCTCCTAGACACACATTAGCCGCAAAAGATTCTGAGTCATCAACAACACAGCTTCAATTACATGAAAACACAACTCACCTCTACTGCAATCTGAAAGGAACTCACTATTCCAACTTGAAAACAAAGCTCACCTCTTATAACTTTAAACACAACTTACTTCTTGTGTACACTAAGCACCAGTGAGCCTCTGCTCCTGGGACCTTTGTTGTCTGCAGCTGTTCACCATTGAAGGTGATTAGAGCTGTATACAAAACAAGCTTGATATGTTCAGATTGTGATGATTAATGCCCTATGCTGGGATTGTGTTCAAGATACATATGTATATACCTATGTGTTATGAACATACCCACACACATCCACATGCATACACAGACATTCACATGCATGCACAGGCATCCACATGCATACACAGACATGCACAGGCATGCACAGACATTCACATGCATGCACAGGCATCCACAGGCATATGCACATGCATGTACACACCCACTCACACACAGCTATGGCACCATCTTCTTATATAACACTGTACGTTGATTCTTGTTTTGCTCACGCGATGAAGTAAACATGCACACAGTATATTCATATTATGTACATGCAGTATATGCACAAATTTGTACAGCTGTACATGCACGGACAACATATGTACGTACAGTACATTCATAGAAATTATAAATTATACAAGTTATTTGAAACATCTCAATGTCGCCATTACTGGATACTCTGTTAATTAGAAAGGGATCTAATATTTTGCTTTGGTCATTTCTTTTCCCCAAGCGCGAAGAATTTCGTAAGATTGTTGTAATACCTCATCAGTCTGAAATAAGAGATTACAGATGAAAATTATGTTGGCTTATGTGTGCATGTGTGTGGTGTGTGTGTGTGCGTGTGTGTGTGTGTGTGTGTGTGTGTGTGTGTGTGTGTGTGTGTGTACACATCATTTCTAATAAACCAAAGTGTGCAGTGTACAAACCTTACAAAAGGAGAACCTAAGCATCTTCCCGTTCAGATGACGATGCTCGGGTGTATAGAAAGCACTAGGGGGGATGAGAGCGATACCCTGGAAGAAGAGAATGAATTGGTCTAGGAAGAAAAGACTGGGAAGAACAAATGTGAAGAGTACATGGCAGGCAGCCCATTAACAGTGAGTAATAGCCACTGATCTTCAGCCTGACTTAGAGGGTCATCAACATACCTTTTATAAGACGTGTAAAGGTAATGAGGGTTGATATCAATTAATAAGTGAATAGTATAAAAGTAATGAGGGTTGATATCAATTGATAAGTGAATAGTATAAAGGTAATGAGGGTTGATATCACACGATAAGTGAATAGTATAAAGGTAATGAGGATTAATAGCCATCACAGTGTGTGTTCTGGGCTAGTGGAGGAGTCACAGCCTCCCAAAAGCCATCAGAAATCTGCTATGTCACTATTTCCCAGTTTTGCTGAGAGATCTCACAACAGTAAACACCTTGAAAGTCTCAACGCTTCCAGAAAGCCAATTATCACTATGCCAACTACATTACCATGCCAACTATCACCATGCCAACATCTCTTGTAGTGTTTTAATGAGACTCACCTTCTCCTTAGCAAGCCACTTTACAATTTTGTAGTCATATTCTTCCTCAATCGTATCAAATTCCATACCTACATACATCAAATGGGAATGGGAATTCCACTGGAACTATGTACGTAGCAAGGCCTACTGTACTTCATACACAGCTGATATGTACCCACCCAATGGTGCTGTGTCTACCAGCATGAAGTACCCTGATTCAGGGACAATAGGAGTGAGGCCAATCTCCTTCAAAACGGACACCATTTCATCTCTCTTCACTTGAAAGTACTGCTGCATTTCCTTGAAGAAGCTTTCTGGTTTACCGAATAGGGGAATTTCCCTCTCCAGTGAAGCACCAACTGCTTCCTACAGCACGAGGAAACCAGGAACAACAAATGGGGCATGCTACCAGCTGGTCACTGCTGCTAAATCAATAGCAGCTAAACAATGGGCACATTGCTATAACTTGCTAGAATGACATTCAATACAAGGACAGTCTCTGTACAATGACACTCTATATTTGGTCAGTTTCTATAACAGCACTTAATGGTAGGTCAGTCTTTAAACAGCCTTAATGGTAGGTCAGTCTCTTCATAACTGTACATAATGGCAAGTCAGTCACTTCATAATAGCACCAGATCCAAACACAGTTCTACATAATATGTGACTACAGTCTGTATCTATTGTAGGAGTGTGCAACACACACTGCATTGTTCACGGGGACTCAACTAAACAGACCCCAGTGCACATGATGGGCCATGATATTAGTAAACTGCATACACCCTCACATCACATCAACCTTTGTCACAAGAATTTGCACACTATCCCCTAGGCAACAAACAGCTGGAAACAATACATGGTGTCATTGTCATAGCAACAGTGGTTGGACTTTAAACTTCCAAACACCCAAAGATATTCATCCACAGTAATGAATATAATTCTCTTTGATCCTTGTCAGGTTCCCTGCTCAGATGCAATTACTTCTCCCTGGAGATTCCAGGTCCACAACACATTCCCAAATAAAATCAACTGTGTAAACACAACAGGCTCAGTCACCTTTGAACAAATAAGGTTTCAAATTGAAATAAAGGTCACCTATCCCTTATATTGCTTTATTTACAAAATCTATGATAACATTATTGTAAACATCATTATTATTATGAGATAATTTTGTTAACAAAGGGATACGTAGATCAACACAAACCTTCTTAGCACCAAGAGTTGAAAACACCCACACAACACATCCTCCACACCCATTTCACTTCATGAATATGGTTGACACACACCATAGATACTCTATGCACACACACACACACACACACACACACACACACACACACACACACACACACACACATAAACACACACACACACACACACACACACACACACACACACACACACACACACACACACACACCTGGAGGAGTGTTGACATAGTGTAGCATGAATTAGAACACACTGTCTTCATGTGCTTCACAAGGTGGTCCGGTCCAATAGCCCAGCCCAGCTGAAATATACCCAAGAGAAAATATGATTAGTGTCATTTCAACAATCACTACCAGATGTACTATACACTAGAATGTAGGTTTGTACACAGACACAGACAATGTATGTACATGTACTCTACTATATACCGTGGGGATACACATGTATAATGTGTACGTACAGAAGTTGTATAGTACACACAAAACTTGTACAGAAGCTGTACAGTACACACAGACATTATACAGAAGTTGCACGGTAAACACAAAACTTGTACAGAAGTTGTATAGTACACACATCGTACAGAAGTTGCACGGTACACACAGACATTGCACAGAAGTTGTACAGTACACACAGACATTGCACAGAAGTTGTGTAGTACACACAGACATTGTACAGAAGTTGTACAGTACGCACAAGTTGTACGTTAGCCGTACAATACGCTCTGCTCTTCTAACAGAGGTACACAAGTCAATGGTGATGTACACAGTCTGGCTGGGATAACGTTCATATGGAAGAAGACATTCAGGTAGTGCCTCCTACCAACAAACAGACTGTTCAGACCAACCTTCCACCCAGTACAGTTGAAGGTCTTCCCAGCACTCCCGATGGTCACAGTTCTTTCCCACATTCCAGGTAATGTAGCTAGGAGAGAAAGAGAGGGAGGAGACAAAACAAATGCATACAGGAACAAGTACACGTACTCACACAAACACACACAAATACACACACACACACACACACACACACCACATACACACACACACACACACACACACACACACACACACACACACACACACACACACACACACACACACACACCTATTCTAACATGTTCATTTCCATCATGAACTAGCCATTCATAAACTTCATCACTGACACAGAAGATGTCATGCTTCCTACACAAGTCAGCTATCATCTCCAACTCATCTCTGTGGAAAATCTACAGATTGTACAGATCATAAAAGTGCAAGACAAGTTGTAGAAAAGGGGTGTACACACTAAAATTAAGTGAAGAACTTATGTGTACATCTTGTAAAGTCACAAGACTATCATAAGGTGAGTGGATAGGTTTTGCTCACAAAAATTAGGAGTTCTAAAGGTACACACATACATACGTACGTATCTCCTAATGTAAACTCTTGGGACAGTGGTAAGACTACCCCTGCAGTCCCCGGCCTCCCTGACCCCTGCGGTCCCCTGACCCCCCTGATCACCTGACCCCTGCGGTCCCCTGACCCCCTGATCACCTGACCCCTGCGGTCCCCTGACCCCCTGATCACCTGGCCCCTGCGGTCCCCTGACCCCCTGATCACCTGGTCCCTGCGGTCCCCTGACCCCCTGATCACCTGACCCCTGATCACCTGGCCCCTGCAGTCCCCTGACCTCCCTGATCACCTGACCCCTGCAGTCCCATGGACTCCCTGGCCCCTACAGTCCCCTACAGTCCCCTGGACTCCCTGGCCCCTACAGTCCCCTACAGTCCCATGACTCCCTGGCCCCTACAGTCCCCTACAGTCCCATGGACTCCCTGGCCCCTACGGTCCCCTACAGTCCCCTGGACTCCCTGGCCCCTACAGTCCCCTACAGTCCCCTGGACTCCCTGGCCCCTACAGTCCCTACAGTCCCCTGGACTCCCTGGCCCCTACAGTCCCCTGCAGTCCCCTGGCCTCCCTAACCCCCTGGCCCACAGGTATAAATGTCTGTGACTTGTGAAATGGAAGTCAGAAGCACTGCTCAAACCTTTCCACTTGGGTTATGAGGGGTGTTCACTATGATCATCTTGGTCTTTGGAGTGATGGCATCAGAAAGTTCCTTAGGGTCAATAGCCAAATCTTTAGAATTACCTGGAAACTTTCCTTGCTGTTGCCAAGGGAACAAAGTAAAGCAAACATAGCCAAGCATAGGCCATGCATAAAATTTTACACAAAAACAATCTGTATAGCTGTAGATGTTGATTTGGTGGCAAATGTTAACAAATTAATGGCAGCTAAACACGTCTGACTGAGAGAATTGGTCCAATTAGGGTTAGTCCCCTTGAAATATTTACCCATCTGTTGCATGTGGTAATTCGTATTAATCAAGATGTAACACTAGGATTAATGACAATTTACAGCAATGGAGAACCCTAAGTGTGTCGATATTCACAGAACATACAGTGCATGTTCGCATGTTATGTAAATCAATGACTGGATTGGACTTTGTGGTTGGATTTCCACAAAAGTCGAGTCCCTGGAGATAAACAGCTTCTTATGAAACAGTTTGAGAAAATCTTTTCAAAGTGAGTTTGTAAGATAAGGTTTTTTCCTGAAATTCATGTAAACAGTGTACACACTGTGGTCCTTCCTGTGCTACACAACTCTTACACTCACCAGCCGTAGGGGGATTCCCACGATTTTCCCTCCAACCATTTTAGTCATGGGAGCATAACAGTCAAAGAACGGCTCAATTACTATCACCTACATGTGGGAAACTGTCACATGATGGTCATGATTTTAGTAGTGGTCATGTGCTAATCACATGACTTCCCACACAAGTTACAGTTATGTATTAAATGCAAGTTTTTACAAACCTAGCAGTCATGTGATTGTCACATGACTACTACTGTTTTGTGACTTGATAGTCTGTATGCACACAAACCTCATCTTCAGGATGAATGAATGCCTGGATGGCGAAGAATAGAGCACTGTAGGCTCCCACACCCACCACGACCTGCAACGATGCAAATGTGAACAAAGAAACAAAGCAGATGAAGCAATGTATAAACACTTGCTATTATGTGAACAAACGATAATCTGGGATTTGTATAAATACATACATAAATTACCTAAGCACACATAAGTGTATGCATGGAACAACATAATACAGGTACAGATAGATGCACACACACATACACACACACACACACACACACACACACACACACACACACACACACACACACACACAAGCACACGCATGTACTGACGGAGGTACACGAACCTCGTTCATGGGATCAACTTCACGTCCTTGAAGCACGGAGTGCATCTTTGCGAGAGCCTTGACCAGCCTCGGGTGTCCATGGCCGCGGGTGTATTGATGCAGCAGTGGCTTACTAGCTGCTTCCGTGAGAGCATCAATGAGGAACTGCGGTGGGCTGTAGTTGGGAAACCCCTGCACAACACAGCAGGTACATCAGTGTTGAGGCCAATATTACTTATTATATCAATTGTTACAGTATACAGGAGTTGGAAGAGTATGGAAGCAACCACTGCAGAATGTGATCATATGAATCTAATGCAATATCAGCACCTGTAGTCCATGTAGTAATACAATTGCAACACCACACCCATATACAGGACCTGGTGCCAGGTTCACCAGCACACACACCACCACCACATTTATCACCACACACACAGCACCACACACACCAGCACCACAACCACACACACCAGCACCACATGGACCACCACCATACACATGCCAGCACCACATCAACCAGCACCACACACACCAGCACCACATGCACCACACACACACACACACACACACACACACACACACACACACACACACACACACGGGTACTATTGTTACTAGCACATGCCACTAACCTGTCCTAAGTTCACTTTGCACGTGGCAGCAATGGCCGTGAATTCGACCCTGCAATCGAAACCGAAGGGAGAGTCCCAAAGTTGACGTACAGGTACAAATTTACCACAATATGAGGTTAGTACAATTGCATATCAAAACAACACCCACCAAACGTTGCGATCGATTCCTTCCAGTCTTTGAGTGGGCTGGGAGCGGAGAAAGAAACCAAATGAAACCTCACAAATATCTGTACACTCTGGTAAAACTGTCAAAGAACGTACTATGATCTTGGAAGTCATGCTTCTCGGTCCAAACGTCTTCCAGGGACGATAAATTCCGGGTTTTTTCAAGCCAGTAGCACGGACAAAGTGCGAGGTACAACAGTTTATTCGACACAAACTCATCTGCGTGACTATTTTCCGGTGTACTGAACGCTAGTCTTGCTAGCTAGACTAACCGAACGCAACGGACACGGCCCTACGTAAAAACCGTATACTTCAATCGTATAACTACAGTACTCTCACTGCAATTATCGTATTAATTCTATTCAATTGAATCATGCTAGTAGTTCTTTTGAATCAATTGATCCATTTATCAATGAGCCTCTTCTCTTGTTCACGGGCTGCAATGACCGAGGGTGGATCATCAGGATTACTTCCTCTGTATTTGACAAGAAGTGTAAGACAATATACGTAAATCAAAGAAAAATGACCTCAACTTCTCTTTGAGAGAAGAAGAGGGTGACCATACCTCAGGTCTAAGTGGTGAGCTGCTCCATCGATGACGATGGCTACAATGGATTCCGATATCGAATGCAGGACCTTAGGGGTAATGGAAGACACTGAAATGGAGACACAGACGAAGTACAGGCAAGTATGACTACTTGGCAGTGTTCCCATACACTAGTATACAGTCAGACCTCTTCACAACACCACCCTTGGTAGTGCTCCCACACACTAGTATACAGTCAGACCTCTTCACAACACCACCCTTGGTTGTGCTTCCATACACTAGTATACAGTCAGACCTCTTTACAACACTACCCTTGGTAGTGTTCCCATACACTAGTATACAGTCAGACCTCAAATAATAAGGCACTTACCCCTCCATAGCTCCAAGGATCCAATTTTCCATTAGAAAATATGATATTGGACGTCGATGCAATTTCTAGAAATAATTGAAGCCAGAAAGGATTATATAACAGAATACACTCCCAATGTACACACACGCATATGCACGCACACACACACACGCATATGCACGCACACACACGCATGCACACACACGCACACACACACGCACGCACACACACACGCATGCACACACACACACGCACACACACACGCATGCACACACACACACGCACACACACACACACACACCGTTTCCCCACATCGATATCCCAAACCACCCACTCCTCCTCTGCACACTCCAAGTATCCAGACAGTACTTCGTTGGGTCATACGTCACAGGAGGAAACATGTCTGTCACATTATTAGTGGTGATATTGAGGTCCATCTCTGTACAGGCCTACAGAGGTGAACATCACTGCAATAAACAGTACAGTGGATAGCAGGTAGCTCTAGGTTGCTCAAGGTTAGACAGTCACTATTACTGAAGTTGGTTTATGTTTCACACCACATGCAACTATGCATTTTGTTTTCAAGTTTTTCCCGACTTTAAAATGTATACCCACGTGTATATAGGCATTATTATACAGTGAAACCTCACTAATCCGACACCTCTATAATCCAACATTCTCTCTAATCTGACCATTATATGAGGTACAGTCACCATACATAAGTATGGTAAGAGGCACTCCATAATCCAACAACCTCCTAATCCAACATTATTATCAGGTCCCATTGAGTGTCGGATTGGAGAGGTTTCACTGTAGTATTATCATAGTGTCAGTGATCATGTGGTGTCACTATCAGTGTGTGACACCTGCTACCAGCTGGTTGACACTTACTTGATAATCCCACGCTTGAGCAGCTGGACCCACACCACAACCGGTGGGGTCGGCACACTCGATGAACTCCTTCTCAATGTCAAAACAAGGGAGTTTCCCTTCCGTTCCGTTGTAAAAAAGTCCTTCCAACAGTCAAGTGTAGAAGGTACATAAGGTGAATGATATGGTAAACCCACAGGTCATAGTATGTAGAGTACAAGTGAGCAAGGAGCACCAATAGCAATATTAGCATGCTACTTTGAGGTAGCATACACAATGAAATTCTTAGCAAAATAGTAAAAGTTAACTACGTATGTCAATACACACATATACCCATGCATACACACACACAAACACACACATACACGCATACACACACACACACAAACACACACATACACGCACACACACACACACACACACACACACACACACACACACACACACACACTAATCCCTACCCGCAGCCATTGCAACTCCTCTCATTACGTCACTCTCCTTGTTGTCAAGAAGATAAGAACACGAAACCTACGTACACAAATGAGAGCACAGTACACACAGTAGCTACCAAATTATACATTTGATCCACACAAATGTCGACAGAAGAACTGTAGTACGTATGTTGACCTATTCCATTATATTCCATGCATACCACGCACAAATCCTTACTTCCTATTGGACCACACAGGCACACAAAGTATGCAGAATTTAAATCCTGGTTAAGAAGTGGGTCAAGGGTAAAGTGTGTGTGTGTGTGCGCACATGTGTGGGTGTGTACGCACAGCCATGTAGCACAGGTCGTTGGTACAGTACAGGTCACCAGACAGACTAAGTACTTCATTTTTAGGGGTTAACTGATTAAAAGCCAGGCAGGAAATTAGTAAACACTTTCTATTGAGGAGGGTATTTGATATTGGACCATGCGAATATACACAGAATAAATGTCTCTCATTAACTACATCAGGATACAGCTATAACATCCTCCCTACATCAAGGAATGCATATATCTCACCTTCATTGGATACGCGGGTAGCGGAGCTAGGAAGGATGCCGGGTAGGGGTAGTCAACCATGGCCAATGATGCAAAGCTGTTCCGGACCCACCCCAACAGGTGGTCCACCTGGGAAGGAGAAAGGAGAAGGTAAAAGGTCAAACCCAAGATGAGTAACACCCACGTTGATCCATGTACACAGTGTGCAATGCAGTGCTAATGGTGTACGTGCAGCATGTAGGTAATGTACTGACCATGATGTGTACGAATTGTACACCAAGACGTGTGATCTGTACATAGCATGACATGTGTGATCTGTACATAGCATGACATGTGTGATCTGTACATACGTAGCACGACATGTGTGATCTGTACATACGTAGCACGACATGTGTGATCTGTACATACGTAGCATGACATGTGTGATCTGTACATACATAGCATGACATGTGTGATCTGTACATAGCATGACATGTGTGATCTGTACATAGCATATTGCCTGCGACTTGCATATATACACCTTGTCTGGTATCAGCCTTTCACAGAGGTTGAAGGATTTTGATATCTTCTCCAGACCTATCCCATTGTGGTAACATAGCAGCACATGAAGATGTAAACAAACGAGGGACGCACACACACACACCTGATGTTCCTTCTTTGGCTAAATCCAAGACTCTTGAAAGGCCTTCTCTCACAAGATCTGGACACTGTTCGTTAGCCATTTTAAGATCCTACACACACAAACATACTGACAAAGTGATCAACACAACCACATACGTCTACATCATCACAGCATGGTTCTACAGTTTATTGTACTGTACATACTGGCTATAATGTACATCTTGTACAGTACACCTTGTACAGTACATCTTGTACAGTACATCTTGTACAGTACATACACGTCCTAACACACAATATTTCAGCACATGTACTTTTGCAAACTTATGTTGCCATAGCAACTATAATAGTTTCCTTTTCACAATAAAATCTTCCCGGTTACTTACAAACAATCACTTCCAATGTATACATGATTAACTGACAGGAAATACATCATTCACGAAACCTCTCTCTCACTCAAAACACATAGAAAATGGCTCTTCCACAACTTCAGTGAATATGCGCAATACCAAACTAATCCATACATACAGAAAGTATGCAAAATAGTATGCCAAATACGCACTATATGCACAATACAATACGTGCAACTCATGAAATGTGAGTATGTATACACTAGTATGTACCAATAGGTAATGTACTGATATTTACGAGTATGTACATATGTAATATGACATACCACGTTACATATAGTACGTACAGGACCAACAAATGTGAAATGTACAGGTATGAAAAGCAAATATGTACATTGTGTTACCTTGGTGACTATCTCGTAGAAGCCATTACTAGGGGATGCCCCTGCAATTAGGTAGATGGGAGCACTAGCAGCTAAAGCAGCGTCCACCAGATTGGGGTATTTGAACCGGATGTAAGCAGTCAGCATCCCACCATAGCTACAGACACACCAACACAATGTGAAGTAACCAGTGAACACACACACACACACACACACACACACTCACATGCGTACACGCACACACACACACACACACTCACATGCGTACACGCACACACACACACACACACACACACACACACACACACACACACACACACATATGCGTACACGCACACACACACACACTCACACACACACACACACACACACACACACACACACACACACACAGACAGAGAGAGAGAGTATAGTATCCTATTATGTTAAGATTTGGCATATTGCGAAAAGGACTGAATAGTTGCCATGGCAACAGTTACTACAAATCACAAACATACCCTAGTAACAATCTCATAGAAGGAGGTGCTAGGGGAATCCCCTGTAGCTAAGAAAATCGGAGCACTAGCAGCAAGTGCGGCTTCAACCAGATTTGGATATTTGAAGCGCATGTACGCACTGATCTTCCCGCCATAGCTGGACGGCAACATGCATACACACAACACAACATGCATGCATGGCCTCACTTGAAGAAGTCGAATGGGCTCACCTTCCACCAAAAGATACCACCTTGTCAATTTTGTAAGTCTGTCTAATCTCCTTTACAAGAACTGCAAAGTCCGCCAAAGCGTGTTCCACGCTGAGATACCCGATGTTGTCCAACCTAAACGACTCCTGCCCAAAAGGTAGTGATTTTCCGTAATACCTCTGGGGGGGAGGGGTGAAGAGTAACGTATGTATGCACAAATGCTGCATGTAGCTTGATAATACAAACAACATAAATGCAACAATGAGTCCAACAGGTAAGGTGGTATACTCCCAACAGCAAACAATTGCCATAATTTTGGCCCACATTACATTATATTCAAAATCAAGGAACATGCAGTAGAAACACCCTTGAGTCAAACTGCTGCTTAACACCAACCAAATGTGAGCATTGCTTGGTTTGGGACAGCAGTAAGCAAATCATGATAAGAACGTCTGATGGCTAACTCAACTTCATGAGCCCCTTATAGTTTGTCTGAACGAGTTTCTATCGTATGTAAATTTGATTTTTCACAGTAGAAATTTACATACAAGAATTAAATTTTACTGAAATGCAGGTTCCTTTCACAAGTATCAATATACAGTAATACATTAACATTTTACAACACTCACATGTTCTCCAAAAACTACCAATGCTCCTATTTCCTTTGCAAACTCAAAAACAAATCCACTGTTATCCCAAAATCCTATAACATCAAAGAGACATGTAAAACAGTATGTTGAATACAATTTCATATTAGAACATACCTTCAATCGATCCCTCATTGCCAGTGTAAAAGAACAAAACATTTCTTTTTCCCTCTTTGAAGAATGCATCTAAATATACAAGTATGTATAAAGGTATATACAATCACTCAAATGTTTACACACACATTCACTCACAGATTTCACCCAACACCACACCCACCCACCCACACATCCAGCCCCCCACCCCCCAACACACAATCGGATAACCCACTGAAAATAATGCTTCTTGTTAGTCTGGCGTAGCCGACCCTTGATCCGCCATTTTATTTTGTTGGGGCGGAGAAAGGGTCTGGGGACATTGCTATTCGGTAACGGTGAAATGTCGGACGTTGAACCCGACACTTTTACGGAATGACCTTTACATAATGTACGGAAATATACAAAGGTTTACAAAGTATACAATCGTTAGCGGAGTTCGTAGCATGCAGTCATTGTGAGGTACTCTTTGAAGTCGGTCTCTTCGTTTAGGTTCAACCCAGAACTTGTTTCTTACTCCGAAGCGATTTTATGTTAGGGTTGGTCAGCGCGCACTTGATCGCCGTGGGATTAGTTTGTCCATAGACCCCGGGTTCCAGCAATTCTAAGGCCCTTAATGGCGTATTCAAATCTTCTCTTCTGATCAGCCATCAAAGCAGATAGGGGGAACGTACACGCTGTGCGCGTGGCTCTTTCTATCCCGTAAATATAATCAAAGGCGAAGGACAAAAGAGTCGTTACTATGGTTTTCACCGAAGCCTGTCGGAAGTCTTGCAAAACGTCGTTTTCTTTTAGTATCGCGATAGATGCTTCCTACTGTAGCTTTTTCATTGTTGTGACGAGTGTCTTGAGTTTGCTAAAGGAATGTATTCGCATGACGGCTGCGATCGCCATTTTACTAATTATATCGCATTCGACCACGCCCCTTTGCTACCACTATTTGAATAGCAATGTCCCCAGACCCTTTCTCCGCCCCAACAAAATAAAATGGCGGATCAAGGGTCGGCTACGCCAGACTAGCTTCTTGTGTGTTTTTATAAGGAAAATTCATCTTACCAGTCAAAAGGTATCTTTCTTGATAGGTTCTTTGGTCTCGATAATTGAAGTGGTCCACGAACTGAGTGATGTACTTCTCCTGGTAAGGGTACGTCTGACAAGCCCCAGGATGGAACAGCGTCAGAGAGATCAGCAATCTTGAAACCACAAGTAAGTTAGTAAGAGCTAACAGACTGGCCATTTTACGACTCACGTGATCTATAATGGGCGGATATGGATGGACGCAAATTGTCCTAACCCTAGACGAGGTTTTTTGAGAAGCACTTCGCTTCTGATGATCAGTCTTTCTCTGGCTGTCTCTTTGTCTGCAAAGAAAGAGCGGCTTCGTCTGTCCTTTCCCCCAAGTACCACTTTCCTATTGCCTTTGGCGTACAGTTCCCGTTCGGCAGCTGGTCTTCCACTGCCTGGACTAGTTCCAACGCGTGGAAAGGAGTCTTCGCGGCTCTGCTGTCCAGTGTGTCGAGGCAGGACTTGGGCGAGCCCACTGTGTGCCTCTGGCATGGATACAGCGAGACCCTCTCTTCGAGGGCGGAGTGCACCCAACTGGTTCTTGCTACATCAATTAGCTGGAGCCTGGCGTCACTCCGCACATTACACAACACACGTCAATGTATCTATCAAAGGTTGATATATATAGTCGTACTTAAACTTGGTTCCAGCTTGAAATATTGCAAGTTTGAATATGTATACGTTTGAAATCTATTAAAAATTCCATCCCATAATCATAGTATCTTATCGAAGATAACATCATAGACTCTCTATACTGTTACGTAGTATAGAGAGTCTATGATAACATGATTGACAAGACTGAAATTAGCTGCACTCGTTGTAGACATCCAGCCACAAAACTAGAGAAATATTCAACTGTAGATGGTCCATACCATGATTCAACCCTCCAGTGAACATGTGATGAGACTGTTGCATTCTAAATCTCCTCAGATACACACACAACATACAAAACTAAAGCAGATTGAATTCAATAATAATTGTCACAACTGCTTATGAATAACTATTAGAATTAGTCCACATGCACTCTTACAACGATTTAAAGCAAGGGAAGATATTATATAATGATTAATTAGTGGTTCCACCGAATTAAATTGTGGTGCAATAATTCACACTCGTTCAATTGAGCACGAGATACTAGGATCCAGTGTTCATCATGTCCGATAACCAATGTTCCCCTGTAGAGGGATCTTGAAGTAACTCAGCTGGAGGGGGGTGCAGTGTGTGGTCCTGAAGTCCTCCATGTACTTTCCAGCCTACGGGAGGGCGAGAACGGGGGAGATCAACCTCAGAATATTGAACATACACATCAGAATACCAAGTGCTGGTATTGTACACTGTACTTGGGAGGCTGGAGGTTTGAATGTGTTGTTACACTTACCAAATACAAAAGCATTTGTGTTTTTTGCTGAGCAGTGAACGTTTCTCCAATCATGGAAGGGTACGAACTGCCATGTCCACTAACATGAGATACGAGTGTGATGTTACACCAGTTGGTATCGACACGTTTGTCCATTAGTAGACCATCTGTATGTACCAAGTTGAGGTTTATGCAGTGAAAGTTGTGTGTGTGTGTGTGTGTGTGTGTGTGTGTGTGTGTGTGTGTGTGTGTGTGTTGTGTGTGTGTGTTGTGTGTGTGTGTGTGTGTGTGTGTTTGCACGTGTGTGTGTGTGTGTGTGTGTGTGTGTGTGTGTGTGTGTGTGTGTGTGTGTGTGTGTGTGTGTGTCTGTCTGCATGTGTATGTAAGAGTGAGTGTAAGTACAACTGTGTGTATCCCGGTGTGTGCATGTATGCATATACAAAAAAGTAATGCACTTTTTTGTTTGTGTACACATTTACTTGTAAAGTGCATGTATTGGCTGGTGAAGCGAGTACACTGATGGTTGTTGTGCCATGTAGGTACAAAGTCTTCAATTAGGGGGTGATCTTGCCCTTCCACCTCACAAACTTTCTTTTGATTGATAATATTTTTATTGAATGTACTGTCGCCATGCTTTTTCAAAAATTGAATCTAACCCCCCCCCCTCCCTCAGCTATTTTCCAAACAAAGCCCTGTATACGTCGCATGTATTGTGTACACATATCATACCTTTGTCACCAGATGTGAAACTGAACACCCACTGCCACAGTGCTTGATTGCTCTCAGAGGTGAACAGCATTGGATACCTAAGTGCATGTTGACGTTGAAGGACACATACATGTGAACACTGTTGCTAGGCAAAGATGATTAGGTTAGTTATTAAACATTGTAGCAGTTGTGGGTAAACCTAGGTGCAATATTCATATCAAGCCTTATCTATTGTGGTGATTATCTTACAGGGATTGATCAACACACAAATGTGTGTGTAAACAAGTGTACTCATCCAACACACACACACACACACACACACACACACACACACACACATGCACACACACACACACACACATGCACACACCACACACACACACACACACACACACACACACACACACACACACACACACACACACACACACACCTGTACTGAAGGATTTTCACTAACAGACTATTGATCCTATTGGATGTTGGATCATTAGGTCTGCAAAACAGAACAGCATGGATGCTTGTCATAGTCCCTTCAAGGATTGCCTGTAGTATTTCTAGTTCTACACGCAGCATAGTACAGCAACATGGTAGCAGTATGTGTCTGTAGGTCTTGCATCATTGTACAATACTGCAAGACACACTGACAGAGGTATTGAAGGGAGGCAGTGTGTTTACATGCAAGACAGGTATGTGAACACTCCACAATGCACAAAAGCAGGGACTCATCCAGACTCAACCTGGTAGTGATCATTTCGTCTTGTACTCTTCGGATCAGATGGACTGGACCAGGGTAGCTGTGCACATGAGATGAGGTGGCGAAGAGTATTGATGGTCAGTCTTTGAGTGGATACACACACCTGAGAGGTGGAGGACTTACTGGGAGATCTGCTCTGCTATGTTCAGCTCAAAGTATTCTTTTATCATATCTTTTGTGAGTGATTCTGTGGAGAAGACAAGGAACATTATAAGTTGGGGAGAGTGTGTGTGTGTGTGTGTGTGTGTGTGTGTGTGTGTGCGTGTGTGTATCCATGTGGACGTGCCTCTTCGCTGCACTCAAATGTCACTGCTATTTCATACTCACTCAGCCAATCTGGGACCTGTCGAACAGCTAAAGGTTGGAGTTCATCAAAGGTAGCATCCAAAATGACAGCACTGATCTGAGGATAGCTCATGGCAGCCCAAGAGGCTGTGAACCCACCTACCAAACCAAGTGTACTGTGAATAGTATCTCAGCACACACACGTAAATACATAAAGTAGATAGTGATTCTGTACATGCGTACTTACTATACACACGTACTGCAGTATACAGGATGCATGTACTACTAAATACTAATCAGAACACAACTACACACACACACACACACACACACACACACACACACACACACACCTATAGACCAGGCATAAATTATGATGTCGCTGAACTGAAAGTCGAGTTGGCTTACTGCATATCTCACCACAACATCAATAGCATTGGCCTCTTCGCTGGGAAAAGGTAGACCCTGTGGTGGACATATCGAGAATATTGAACGTGACTGGGTTAACAAGAACAGGAAAGGGAAAAGGACCAAAGGACCGAAGATTATTGCAGGCTACACACAGTGGCTCACCGAGCTGCCAGCAAACCCAGGGTGGTTCCAACCGAGAACTGAATACCCAGCTGAAGGGAGGAGTGATAAACACACAGGGCTGACATGCACACCCCATGATACATCTCAACACACGACACATCTCAACACACGACACATCTCAACACATGACACATCTCAACACACGACACATCTCAACACACGACACATCTCAACACACGACACATCTCAACACACGACACATCTCAACACACGACACATCTCAACACACGACACATCTCAACACACGACACATCTCAACACACGACACATCTCAACACACGACACATCTCAACACACGACACATCTCAACACACGACACATCTCAACACAGGAGACCACACAGAACTCCTCACACTCCAGAGGTGGTCCCATAGCTCCCAACACTTCATAAAAAGCAGCATTACCCTCACAAGCGATGACCTAACGGAGGAGGAATGAATTGGAACGCCACCAACATTGCATACACGCATGCCAAATAAAACTAATCACAGTAGTGATTTACACACCAGTATTAATACAAACGATAGTAATAATGCTAATATAAAAGGAAACAATGTTTGTGACATGGGCAGCGAGTTTATACATCAAAATCACAAGCATGAGTTGTTCAGACAAACCAAGCTTGAGTTGTTCAGACAAACCAAGTGGAGCATGCAGGAGGTAAACACACCAACTTGTCTCCTCTGTGGCTGGGATTGGAGGACTGGTTCCTTCTGTCCACAAACATTGTGTCAATGTGATTCCCATCAACTGTCACTAATTTAGCTCTCTGCCCTTTGTACTGGATCGAAGAAGATGAAACTGACCACTGAACCTCAAATGTCATTCCTGCATCCACTCACCTCCTTTAGAAGTCTCTCTCTGCCTTCACACAAGGGAACATCTGAAGAAAAATAAGAATAGATATTTGGCGGCCACTGTTGTTGTCATGGCAACACCTCACTCAAGGCCATCTGAATGAGCGATATAGAACCAGGGTACACCAATCTCCTTCCAACAACATGTGCTCCCAGGTAACTAGAGGGAGGATACAGAGGCAACCGTGGTGCCTTCTGTAAAAATTGTACAAACGAATATCACTAACTTTAAAACAGAAAAAGGGAATCTCAGAATTCTTTCACTAAAGGCAAGTGGTCTTTCAGAGGAAAGTACACGCGGTCTAATGGTAAAGCAGAACAGGATGGTGAGGTGACTGCCACACACAGCAGAGTATGTTGGACCGACCTTATGGAGGTTTCATCGTGAGTAAAACATACTGGATAGTGGGAAAAGTCAAAATCCACACTCGCCAATCCAGTACTCACAGCCTGTATTCATGGAGAAGAGTAACCATTCAATGCATCTCGCTCAAAACTTAATGAAGTGACTCAGAAACACACTAGCATCTACACCCACACTCTACTACCATCCACAGCCACTCGCTCACATACACACACTCACACTCACTCACTCATTCAGTCATACTCACCCACACCACCATCCACACTGACACACTGACACACACACACACACACACACACACACACACACACACACACACACACACACACACACACTCACAAATCACATGACATGCATATTCACCTGTTCGTGTCCAAACTTTCCTGTGACAGATTTACTTCTATCATACAAGTCCAGAAATGTCTGGTAATCCGGGTTGGCATAGCGACCACAACCCCTGATAATGTACGCACATGACAGAATCAGTGGAATGAACGAATATCCCATCATTGTGTCAAAAATCCCCGAAAAAGACGGATAACCTACATACATGTGGGAAATTCCAAAGAGATAACAACCAAACAACAACAGGAGGACACAGAGACATGTCCTGCTGGTGACCTACATGCACACGTACCTCTCCTGATGACGTAGTATGTCGCATACAGAGGAAACACATGAGCCAGCACGTGGAATGCGAAGTAACCCTAACCGAGAAATTCATTAACGGTGAAACACGTGTACTCTCGAATATCAACGTACTACCGCGATTAGGTATTGACTCACAAAAAGTAAAACTTTTCCAGAATAATCCTCGGCTACGTTTGGGGTGTAAGGACGTCCCTACAGAGTCCACAAATAACAAAATATGAACAATTATGAATCATAGTGAAAATAGGGAAATGTTTTCAGTTGCACACGGCTCGTAGACAGGTATCGAATTATCACTGAGATTACACACAGGATGATGACGTTGGCATCCATGACTTGATGAGTGGATAAAACTTATCTAGACTCCTCACCCTTCCATAAGGTCCAGTACTATAAATTCGATACACCGAAGGTCCGAATATTGCTTGAAATAAGCGCGCCAATGTCATATTGGCAGTCCTTGAAAAATTCTTGTCAAAGCAGAGTGAACTGATTGCGACGATGCGCTTGGAGAGGGAAATTCCCTTAGATTACGGACCTAACAGCCACGTTGAGAACTTTCAGTATACTTAAATTTAGTTGCATAACCGAGATCCGGATAACACACGTATGCTGGTAGGGCACTAGGTGCTTGGCTGAACAAATGTAGGGTTGAAGTTGGCAATGTTGAGATTGGAACTTTCAAGAAACTTATGAGTGCTTTGGTTGATTCAACAATGCTGTATGGGGCTGAGATCTGGGGTTGTACAAGTAGTGCTGAAACAATTAATCAGGTGCAACTACGTGCTTTCCGAATGTTCTTTGGAGTTGGCACCCTACACCCAAAGACATCACTGATGATGGAAATGGGATTGTTGCCAGTAGTTTGGGAGGCAAGAGTGAGGTGCGTGCAGTTCTGGTACAAGATATTGATGAGTAAGGTGTATGAAGGCAGACTGTTGAGGAAGGTGGCTTTGCGAGCAGTGGAGTGGAGAAAGGGGTGTTGGATTAGATCTATTGCCAAGTGTGTGGGTAAATTTGGGTGGCAGGATGTGAGTGGTGGGATGATCAAGGAGTTGTCACAGTCAGAAGTAAATGATATGTTGTTGAGTGTTGCTTGGAGGAATGTAAAAGAGGAATGGAAGAAAGAGATGCACGAAAAGCCAAAGTTGTCAATGATGGAGCTTATTGCAGAATGTGGAGTCGAGTCAAGCTGTGCAGTTTTGAAGTTGAAGGCTGAAAGAAGGATTATGCTGAAGTTGAGAGGTGGAACGGCGGATTTTCAAATCGAAATGGGAAGGTGGCATGGAGTGAAGAGGGAGGAGAGGGTGTGCAAGGAGTGTGACAGTGGGGAGGTGGAAGATGTGGTTCATTGGCTATTGCAGTGTTCTGCATGGGATCATCTCAGACAACCACTTCTGGCAGCAATGGATGTAGTGATGGAAGATTTCTCAGTACAGAATGAGAAGGAAAAAGCAGCTCTGATATTATCATTAGCATGTAGGAATTATCGTATATTGTCTATTATTATCTCTATGTGGTCAGCTAGGTTTTATTAACTTCATCTCCATGTACTGTACAAACTAGCAGACTATTAACTTTTATTACTTCCATTTCTGTTTTTTTTTTTGTTATAATATTCCCTAGTGTTATGTGTTGTGTATACAGTGCTACATGGGACCATATGGTGTCCTAGTACCCTTTGTGGTATGGTGCACTTTAATCAATAATAATAATAAAATAATAATAATAATAGCATACTAATTCTACATATTATCTTTAAAAATACCGTTACAGTGATAAACACGAGTTCAGGTACATACGTTACATTGCCAGTTTAAACTGATATTACTGTAATTAAAACTGTATATAATAGATTATTATAGTGTGCATATGATATTTAATTTTATAGATATATCATTAAAATACCGGTACAGTTTTTGAAACAAAAACTTGCCGGAGTGAAAATAACTACTGTACTGTTAAGAGTTGATCTGACAGGTCTTTTCTTCCGTTCTTTTCTAGGACATCACACAGGTTGTCCAGCGTTGCTTGAGGTCCGACATTACTCAGTAGCAGACCAGTTGGGTTACCGACTCTCCTACAAGTACTCAGAATGTTCGGTGGTGCTCCTAGCTCCTGTCCAATCCGGACAACAAACTCCTTGTCGGGATTCAACGCTGCAGCAAGTATATGTCTCCCTTGATCACCAATTTCCGCCAGTGGCATGTTTCTCACTACCTCTGCAACTTGGTCATATATCCCCGCTGATTCCATTGGTTCTAATAACTCGTCTTCTCCATTGTGAAGTAAATTGTCAATCGGGGTGTCGATTATCCCAGCCATTTCATCTCTGTGTCCTGCGAGATAGGCCTTGGATTCGTTATGTCTCGTCTCTAATGCCACAAGCCTGGGCAAAGGCTTCTCATCGTCACTTGTTCCAGCTGATTCACGACCATAAAAAACTGCAAGGTAGAAGCAATCAACAAAATGTGATCGTACATAGGAGGGTTGGGAGAGGAAAACAGATCAAAGAAGAGAATACTATAAGAGTGATGCCATTTATATTACGGGATCACTTGTTCATTATCACCACAGTGTTGGTCCTTAAAGTGGTCATTACAAGTAAAAGGTTATGACAGAAATGGCTACATTTGGGCAATTTAATCAAAATTTTGCTTGCTTCATCTTGCCATTTCCATGCTTGATAATACACTAACATTCTGACAGGATACGAATAGTGGATTATTATCTACCAATTTTTAACATCCTGTGTAAAAGTTGCCACTTGGACGTGAATCCTCAATTCTCCCCAAACAGGGCAAGGATTATCTTCCACGTTTTTGTGGCTATCTTTTAGGCACTAATGAGGAGTGGAATTCTCTGAAAAGGCCTTATAGCACATTGGAAAAGAAATGAATATTACCGATTCGGGTCAAAATCCTCTATGAATCTGACAGGGTGTTGGACCATGTCTGTCACCATTGGTCATACAGTTATCTTCAAAGGGGTTCGAATGTACATGAATATGTTAGCTGAGGAGGGACGGGGTTGAATGTACATGAATATGGTTCCCAGGGGGAAAGTCTGTGTCAATACTATTTTGAACCTCACTTAGACTATATTTTATTAAGCATTTCACACAGATGATGAAATTGAGTTCATAGCACCACTCAATTAATCATCTCAACCACGCATGTGGATTAGATCACTGATACAGTGGAATCTCTCGCGATTTCATGGCGAGGTTAATACTCACCATTCGGACCATTATCCGAAGGAGTGTTCGCTTGTGAATAATACCCACCATCATTTCCTCTGACTTCTTCCAACTTGTCCAACAGAATAAGCTTCACCTCTGGGCTAACACTATCCAAAACATTTAGGAGCACTTCCCATCCTCTTATACCCTTTAATGTCATATTTTTCCAAAGTTCTCTTATCTTGTTAACGTTGCTTGGGATTGCCTTCAGATTATCGAATTCGTTGGCTGTCAAAACTGAACCTCCTTTCTCGTCTCTGTAATTGTACATGTCCCACAATAGACGGTCGGCCAAAGGCGACAATTTATTGGCACACTTTTGTCTACTTCCCACTAAAGCGTTTCTTCGAGCTTGATCTAAAGCCATTTTATCGCTGCTCTTCGGTCATTGGTAGCTTAAAAAGATGTTTCAACTCGACTTCACTAAGATACTCACTGTTTCGAGTACTTCGGATCCATTTTGAACTACGTATAAGTAATATTGTATTGACCTATTTTGGTAAGAAACGGAAGTGACATCATGCATAATATGGTCGTGAAGTTTCGAGTTCGAACTCCGGACCCTTCCATTTTTTATTTTATCAGGGTACGTACATAGAGTACTCGAGATCCTCAGTTTGAAAAAAAATTGCCGCTCTTTCAACTCCACCGTATTTCCCGTCGTTCCTCCAAGAAAGCCTCGAGTCGGGCTGTAATTGCAGGCGTAATTGATGTCAGATCAGGCTTTATTGATAGCGAAAAGCGGAGGGTTTCCTGGTGCGTGGGTCTTTCCGCCAATCGATTTTGCAATCATTACGTACACAGAAAATAGTCCTATTTTCTGTGTACGTAATGATTGCAAAATCTATTGGCGGAAAGACCCACGCACCACCTTCCACGACTTCGATTTTTCATCACAGCTATAATATTACTATTGTTGGCGGTGGGCCTACAGAATGCATATCGTCTATTATTAGAAACAATAATAATTCCTTATTGCTCCATACATGGTAACGGTATGGTTACACAAGGTAAAGTCTCTTCAAGTCCTTCTTCTTCACATCACTTTCACATTTCATACATTTAGTCCTTCCACTCTACAGAAAGAGAGAGTCCTAATGCAGCTCATCGATCAATAAAACTCAATGATTTTTGTTCAATAAACACTGGTAATTTCAGTCCCAGGTAGCCAGACCCAGTGGCAATCCTTTCATAACAGTAGCCAAACCAAAGGTCCGGTTATGAGAGAACACAGTCCATCTACAACAGAGTGCACACAGAGTGGTCACCTTCATGCCTTTCAGCCAACATGAGTAGCATCCGCTGTGTCCGCACTTGGCTTCGTGTGGTCCGACGGCTTTCACCCCACAAAAGATACAGATTTTACCAGACACACGTGATTTTAAAGAAGGTCTGGCCACAGATCGCTCGCTGCCAAGCAACTCCTTTCCTCCGTTCAAAAGAGACGTGGAATCCAAATTTGACGTTGACAAATTACTGGTCTGTAGTCCACTGCTTGGTAACAGTCCGCTACTGGTTGCCATGGTAAACTTCTCACTAAACTTGACCTTATTGGTCCCTCCCGTCAGTTCACTCGAAACAGGCATCTTCTGCATGCAAGGTAAACACCAACAAACAACACAACAATAGTAGTAATGAGCAAACACAAGAATTGAAAAATAAACACGAAATTATGATGGATTACAAACCTTCTTCAGTTCTTTCGAGTTTGAACTGCTGAAATGGCGCTTTACTGCAGTTAAACCAACAGAAGCTGGTTCACACAGTGAAGGTTTGAAGACATTGAGAGAAGCAATGAACAGTAGAAGCTAGGGATGGACTCTGCTAAGTGTAAGTACCTTTTGTGTCCACTGGCGCTACTGTTACCGAGGATCCTCCCAGCTGTGTCAAACCAGCAGCTGCCAGTGGAGAAAATATAGTTGAAACACGTCAACACAAACACTCTTAAGATGAATTGCTGCTTAATGTAAACCAAATTTTGAGAATTATTTAGTTTGCTGTAGTAGTGTACATATGGTAAGCAGACCCCGATAAGGACATCTGACAGCAAGAATGGATTTTATGGGTCCTTTGTAACTTGCCCTAATGGGCTTCTACAGCATTCAATTATTATCATGAGTAGAAGTAGGATTTTTGCTCAATCATAGGGTTATAAAAACAGGAATGTGTTCATTGAATAAGGTGGAACTACTTACGAGATTTTCCGGTAAATTCGTAACAAAATTCATTGAAAGCGTCCTTGTGTTCCTTTTGTACGTATTTCAAGAAACCTTCAGAAATCACAAGAACAAAATGAGCAGCGAACCTCGAACACAAGAGAGCAAGGTGAATCATGAAGGCAACACAAAGAAATAAAATTTAGGGACAAACAAACACACTGCCACCTCCTGCATATACTGCACATGATCAGATCGGTTTGGAGTGAACTGTGCAATTTGTTCCGGGGAGTAGATTTGACCAGCCCCATGGGTATGAGATAAAGTGAGTTCCACTTGCAGGGGAGCTCCTTAGTTCTTGTTTGTTTACGTAGGTGCAAACCACAGGAAAATTCCCACAGGGGTCACATTCAGTTCAAATGCAGAATGCATTAAGCGTAAATTCCCGGACCTAAGTGGTTATAATTATACGTATTTCACATGCACTCACCTCGAAGGAGATTGTGGAGTGAAGGATTCCCAAACAACCCCTCCAGACCCTCCCTCAGTACTGTGAAGTCTTTGTTCTGGAGAACGAGAACCACGCACACCACAATCATGCTGTAAGGGACTTCACACAGCATGCCTATCCTCTCAGTTCAGAACATGGAAAAAGTGCAAGCATGCATATTATTGAGATAAAGGATGTATGTATACTGTATGCACAAGTATGTGGGTATATACACAAAGATGTACAGTAGTTCACACACACACGTAGCAATACGCATGTGCTCATAGCAATACATGCTATTGTAGTGACGCCTTCAGTAACTACTCAGCACCTTATTTGTTCAGCACATCTATTATAGGCAGGGTATGGACAATTTATACAGAGAGCATACAATTAGTTCAATATAAAATATCCTCCTCAATAGAAAGTGTTTACTAATTTCCTGCCTGGCTCTTAATCAATTGATCCTAACAATGGAACCTGTCTGGTGACCTGTGCTGTATCTCATGTGCACACATCAGTGACCTGTGCTCCAGTGCTGATGGGTGTGTGTGTGTGTGCACTTTTTTCTTTGATCTATTGTTGAAGTATGAGAGCATGTGTGTGTGTACGTACCTTCTTGTACACAGCCACTAGTGATGTGAAGCTCTTCAGACCTTCAGAGCTCAGTTTCCTCCTCAGTTCAGCTTCAAAGGCTTTGGCATCCAGTTCATGTGTGTTCTGTACCAGAAGAGACAAAATTTAGTTAGTGTCTCTCTCTCTCTCTCTCTTTCTCTGTGTGTGTGTGTGTGTGTATGTGTGTGTGCGCGTGTGTGTGTGCGTGTATGTGTGCGTGCGTGTGTGTGCGTGTGTGTGTGTGCGTGCGTGCGTGTGCGCGCGCGCGCGCGTGTGTGTGTGTGTGCGCGCGTGTATGTGTGTGTATTCACATACTATACATATGTAGGAAACCACTGTATAATCACTACATACTGTATGTCAAATTAGGCATACGTACAAGGCACAATATGCAATGAACATTCAAGGTGATGCACACAGCACTCACAGTGTTACTAATCTTATTTGGGACAGGTTTCTTCATCGGTGGAGGGCAAGTAGACTCCCTGCTGCTGGGCTGGGTCGGTCCATCAGCAACACACACCTCCAGCGGCCGTTTCCCGGGTGTGATTTGAGAGATGTCGGAATGTGATGCAGACGATATTGTCTGCAAAGCTCCCCTCCCACACACCCCAGGATACCTGGTGACTGTATTTGCAGCTTCTGTGTTCTATACACAAAAGGAGAAGACAAAGAGAAATAAATTGTGCCTGAAAGCAGAAGAAGGCTGTTCCTATGCGTCAACAAGAATGAGACATCTGGTTCACCTGAGATTGCAAAAGAGCTTCAAAGAACCCCAATGGCGATCTCTCTTCTTCAAACTCAAGTCTAATCTTGGGAGAAGGTCCTAACAGAGGAAAGTAGATGATCCAATCTCAGTGAAGGGCTCACGACTACCACGGCAGCTTCCAATGCCACAACCCACTAGGTCCACTAGATCAACCGCTAATGTACATAATATGTACTCATGTACTTGTACTAACTTCGTAAAAGAGATAAGATAAGATGTAGAGTATTATCCATGGAGTACGCTCCCAGCTTGCCAATCATGTATGTGTGGCGCCGCTATGGTGACATGTACAGTTTGTGCACACACAGTATGTACGTACCAGTGTGGACACAAGCACTTAACATAAATCAACACTTTCCATACTTGTGAAGGACATGCACGAGCTCACCAATTGAGTACTTAGCCATCGATGGTACATGTACCTCTACACACTGGGCTGGTTTGGGTTCAATAGGAGCTGATGGCAGCTTCTTCCCCTTGGGCTTGTAGGATATGTGTCCCGTGTCCCCTCCAGCCAGTTCAGCTTCGAGTTTTGCTATGTCCTCTTTCGGCTGCCGACTACAACAACCAAACTTGAAGAGAAAAGAGGTACGTTCGTAGAAAAGAAAAATTTTACATGAGGCTTCTTGAAATGAGAGTAAGAAGCACAGACTAGGTTACACATGCTGGGACATGTGTATGTACAGCACACACACACACACACACACACACACACACACACACACACACACACACACACACACACACACACACTGTACACTATGAGAGATGTTGGTATGCAGGTATTGCTGTTCTACAGTCTCTTCCAAATCAAGCAATATCTGGATCCTACACAACACAAGAGCTTTCCAATGCAGCTACAAACTAACCTTCTCTTTAGCATTTTTGAAGAATTCGTTCAGGTCTCTTTGAGCCATACCAAAAGTGGTGTGGACTTTCATGTGAGGTTTCAACCATTTTGGCAGCTGTTCGTGGTTGTCTCTGTAGTTAAACCTGGAGTGTGTGTGTGTGTGTGTGTGTGCGTGTGTGTGTGTGTGTGTGTGTGTGCGTGTGTGTGTGTGTGTGTGTGTGTGTGCGTGTGTGTGCGTGTGTGTGTGTGTGTGTGTGTGTGTGCGTGTGTGTGTGTGTGTGTGTGTGTGTGTGTGTGTGTGTGTGTGCGTGTGTGTGCGTGTGTGTGTGTGTGTGTGTGTGCGTGTGTGTGTGTGTACAGACAATATCACATGTACATGTATACATGTAGTAGGGCATGCATACATGTAATGTCACATGTGTACATGTGTACATACAGTATGAAATGTGCATATGCATTGGAAAACACCATTGAGGTCAGGTGGCACTGGAGAGCGGTCTTACCGTTCGTCACACAACAAAATGGCTCCGAAGTCGTTCCTATGTCTGATGACCCTGCCCACGGCCTGGTTGACGGCTCGGGAAGCCTGCTGCTTGTACCACTCCTCAGGATGCAGGGACTACAACCAGGTGGTGGGATCGAGTGTAGAACACAAATCATGGATGTGCTGACATACAGATTAGCATGAAACGTTGTGCAATGCAGACCAAAAGTTGCACAACGTCTAGCTACCTTTGAGTCCCTGCTCCCCCTGAGGTACTCCATCTTCAGAGTGACCTGTAAATGAGGTCAGAGAAAGAGAAGGGCCCTCGGTCAAACCAGACACAAGGAATAGACTCCTTCATTCATAACGGACTGTATGTACCTTTGGATCCATCCGCGGTGGGTAGGGGAGACCGGTAATCACAACAGCACGTCCGTTGTTGTCAGCAAAGTCGAGTCCTTCACTGACCTGCAGTTTGTGCGAGCAAGAATGGTAGTGTGAAATAATGTGAGTACGAACAATAATATTGCCAGTAATACACACGTCCCTAAGTATCAACATCCACATGTGCATGCAGCCACACTCATGCATGCATGCAGTCACACCCACACATGCCTACAGTCACACCCATATACGCATGCAGCCACACCCATACATGCATGTAGCCTCACCCACCTTTCCCCTACATACAGCCATAAAAACTGCTCCTGAACCTGCGAGATCACCCACTTTAGCATAAAAACTGTCCATAGTCTGCAAACAAGCACAGAGCTAATGTAAAAGATGGTCTATCAAGCATACACACGAGTGAAGGCAGTAGACACACAAGTGAATACAGTATACATGCTAGTGAACACAGCATATACACGGGTGGACACAGGACACACACAAGTGAACACAGTATACACACAAGTGCACACAGCATACACGCAAGTGCACACAGCATACACACAAGTGCACACAGCATACACACAAGTGCACACAGGACTGTTTTCACTTACAATCTGAAACTCATCTTTACGACGTGGCTCAGTGTACACATCCTTGATGCCTCGTAAACGATCCATTATTCCATTATTCTGATTAGTACACAAGGAGTAGCCACCACAAGTAAACAAGAAGTAAACACAGAGTAACATCAGCTGGAGCCAGCTTCTTCTACAAGTACTAAGCAGCACATGATGGATACCTCAGTTTATCTCTACACTTACTACTCCTTACAAACAACACACTCCTCCCAAACAGCACACTCTTCACAATTAGCACATTCTTCGCTACTAGCACATTCTTCACAACTAGCACACCCCTCACAAACAGCACACCCATCAACATGTACATTCTTCCCACACAGGACCCACCTCCCAGTTGGATATGCAGTCATTCATCAGAAAATAGGACGGGAAGAACACCAGCATCCCATTGGGTACAATGCGGGCGAAATTCACTAAACAATAAGAATTCTACAGTCAATTACTGAGCAATGGAGTATATTTGCATGTATTCAGGGAGCGATGAAGTATGCATGCTTGCATGTATTCAATGAATTGGTAAATATATTGTTTGCATGTATTCATACAGTAAACTAGTACAAACATGCAGGTGTGCACACAGAACTACACCCAGTAGTGAGTACAACTCACACTACATGTAGACAACTCATGTACAAATCTGTACGTACATGTGACTGGCTACATGTACACTTCATGTCTGTACATGTGACCAGCTACATGCATACATCTGTACATGTGACTGGCTACATGTACACAACTGTACATATGACCAGTTACATGTACACGTCTGTACATGTGACTTGCTATATGTACACCTCTGTACATGTGACCGGCTACATGTACACAACTGTACATATATATGACCAGCTACATGTACACGCCTGTACATGTGTCTCACTACATGTACAAGTCTGTACATGTGACTTACTACATGTACACCTCTGTACAAGTGCCTCGCTACATGTACATGTTAGTACATGTGACCGGCCACACGCACTGAACTGTACCTAGCGCATTGCCAAGGCTGTTCTGGTATCTCTCCTCAGATCTGTGAGCATACGAGGAGTTGAGGGGAGTCTGGTCTGGTCCACGGGTCACCACGCTGATCCAAATGTGGTCACTGGTGATCACATGGGGATTTTGTAAAATCACAGGAAAATCCCTACAATGAAATTACCCGTGCTCATAACATTTATACAAAATACAAAAGGCTAATATGTTGTCAGAAAAATATGATTATGGATACAAAACATCAACCATTCAACATGCCTCGCAGCATATGTATGACACATCTACAACAGCCAGTACTGGTGTGGTTTCAGTTGGCTGTGGTAGCTGTTCATGTTTTCTTTGCACACGCCGAGTACCCCTCCACAAGGGAGGAAACTAACTTCAATTAAGTACTTCAAGGACATTTGAACTTAATTTTCAGACTAAGTGGATTATTTCGAATTTTAAACATCACAGGAAAAATAAATGATTAATTATAATTATAATTATGATTATAATTAAAATTATGTGATCATTGCATCAGCCCAATACTCACACTCTGAGCTCTGATGAGAAGGAGTCGATTGGGGAGAGTGTCCCACTGGTGAGTATGACACAGCGAACTCCTTGGTCTATTACCTCCTTCATGGAGTGCCCAGGACTAAAGCACCAGTAGCTGAGGGTGATAGCTGTGTGTGTGTGTGTGTGTGTGTGTGTGTGTGTGTGTGTGTGTGTGTGTGTGTGTTGTGTGTGTGTGTGCGCGTTTGTGTGGTGTGTGGTGTGTGTGTGTGTGTGTGTGTGTGTGTGTGTTTGTGTGGGCGTGTGAGTGAGAGACAATCAGCCATACATGACATGAAGTAAACTATCTTCAACACTTCTGCGTTCTGCAACACTCACTGTCCTTCTTGGAACTCTCCTTGGCTGATACAGTCCACAAATCAGTCTGCTTCTTCTTCGGTTCAGTCTTCACGTAAACCTTGTAGTTGGCAGCCTTGCATTGAAGTTGATGGTGAATGTCAGATGATGATGAATCAGTCGACCTCGCAAAAACTATCTATTGTGATCAAAGCAGATGGGAAAAATGATGTTCACGCTCTGCTCATATGCCTCATGCACAAATAAGTGCTAAAACTCCAAAACCAGACAAGAAAAAATGAGGACATGTGTGATAACTGAGGGGGGATTAAACCAAGAGTTGGGATTCAAAATGACACTTGCTCTAGCTGGAGACCAATGTGTATGTTATAGTGCAAGTTAGTGTAGAATGGGAATGGAGAAGGGATCAAGGGTGAATTGGGAACAGGAATGGAAACATGGTCAAATCTCACATCTACCCAAAGTATACAATGGCAGATTGGAAATTGGGATGGAAACACGGACAAGTGATGATGTAATACACAATTGGGAATAGAAATGGAAATGAGGACCTTTGATGTATGTACCTTGAGACAATCGAGGAACTTCTGCAGATGACTTCCACTGTGAAACCTCTTTGTCCCGGCAACTACCAAGGACAGAAATGGACAATGAAACTCACTCCTTCAGTGGCAGGAGCAGCTATATATGTACATACACATATGAACACCTCACCAAGTATACAACATGTATCATACACACTAGTTGGACACCCACTCTACCAGAGTGAACTTTTCCCCTCAATCTAGTACCGAACCAGGATACAAGTACAAATAGGATATAAGTACGCACCATACACGGGAAAGTGCACGGTTTGCATTCTCACACATTCTGACATGCACTGTACATGTGTGCATCCCATACCAATGTTGAGTAAGGACAAGGCCTTCTCGCACTGTCCCATGCAAACATCAGCGGTCTCATGCGTCACACCACACCGCTCGAAGAGCTCGTACATGAACCTGAGGGAGAGGAGCCACCACATCAAAAGGGGAAGCAGAGAAGTCTGACACAGGGCAGGGTGAATCAATTTAGGAGAGATCGGCTGAGGAGAAGCACATGATCAGTCAGAGACACTCCATAGCCAAGAGCAGCATGCGTATGTACAGTCACTGTGGTTGGGATTGTCCTATGTGCACAGTCGTCAAGGATGTAGGTCATTACGTGGAGAATTCAGTCTCTAAATGATACTATCAGTGTGCACCATACCTTCCCTCATACACCCGCCATCCTACCAGTGTGTACCATACCTTCCCTCATATTTCTCCTCTGTTCCCTTCAATTGGGAACACACACTGTCCAATTGCTCTTCAAAACTGAGAAAGAATTCTACCAAGAAAGAACAGACAAATTGCAAATAATACTTGGTGCGTGATGCTACACACACCCACACAACACACACACACACACACACACACACACACACACACACACACACACACACACACACACAAAACACACACACACACACACACACACGTACACACACACGTACACACACACACGTACACACACACGTACACACACACACACACACACACACACACACACACTTTTCAAATTGATCATATCCTCTAAATCCTGTAGATTCAATTCCTCCTCATCTAAACACAAAAATAAACAACAACAAAGTGAACAACCAACAGGCAGCACCTACCGACAACAGCATCACCTTTATCTTGTATATATTCATCTGTTTCTCCCTTTTTAATCTTGATGAGACGATCAATGTCTTGTAGACAATTTGAGAGATCGAGCGAGGTCAAGTCAAACGATGCGGACTCTTCACAGACTTTCTCCTTCAAGAGATGCAGACACAACGAGACCGGACATGAGCAAACTGTAGTATCCAGGAATTATATGATGTCGTGCAACCTACAATGTTGTGTGCCTCGTCGATGATGACAATAGCACCTTGAAGGTCCACTCCATGAGCTCTGCGGTTCTTGGTTCGATCGAAAGAAAGAGTAGTGCTGTTATTTATATAATTGTGTGTGAGCATGTTTACTGCAGAGACATAGACACACAGGCATACACACTCACTAAGAGACACACATGCACACGCACACGCACATGCACACACAACACACACAGATACGTACCTTAACATCAAGGATGTAATTATATGGCATGAAAATGATATCCGAAGTCTTCTTCATTTCTCTTGACATGTAGTAAGGACACATCCTGTGGTGATGGAGACAGTGCCAGAGATGACAGAGATGTGTACAAGTCACAGCAACATTCCCACATATAAATGTAGACACACCAAACACCATGTACACACACACACACACACACACACACACACACACACACACACACACACACACACTACACACACACACACACACACACACACACACACACACACACACACACACACACACACCAGACCTATTTTACAGTACGTACTGTGTACATTCTAGAGTCCCAATATCAATAACTTATACAATACTTGCAATATCATAACACTCTGGAGCACATAGTGTCACCTTTCTCTCGACCCCAACTTGGAGAGGTCCTCGATGTCATGAATGCCAGAGGAAACCAGGTCCTGTACTTGCTCTTTCTTCCCTACAGCAGAACACAGCACATTGAACACTGTTAGCTGCTGATCTCAAGGGTACACAGCAATGTGAGATATGTGAAAAAATGTAGGATGCTGTAGTGGAGAGCGGTTGACTGATAGTTACCATCAAAATTGTTGTAGTACTGACAGGTTCTGTGGTGCACTTTAGACCGGCACATTTGTACCTGACACAGAGGTGGTGAGAGGTGGAGTGTGTGGAGAAGAGGATGGGGAGAGTGTGAGAGGATGGGGAGAGTGTGAGAGGACGGGAAGAGAGTGGAAGAGATGGGAGAGAGGGGAGAGATGGGAGAGAGGGGAGAGAGGGGAGAGAGGGGAGAGAGGGGAGAGAAGTGGAGAGAGGGGAGAGAGAGGAGAGAGGGGAAAGAAGGGGAGTGTGAATAAGAGCTGTAACTGTACACATTACCACTTATGTTCTTTACTTACTTTGTCTGAGTTTCCCTCTAGCTTGACTACATCCGGATGGATGCACAGCTGGTCACGTGATCCGATAACGGCAACCTTCGGGCTGCAAAACACCAGTACAACATGACAACACCGGCTGGAATCACAATCATCACAACCTCCAGTAGCACACTCCACACACACCAACACACCGGTAAGATGTGTTCTTCAGCTCATGCATAACCTGGGACAGCTGAGAGTGCGTACGCGACGCATAGATGATCTTTGGGACGTGGAAGCGAAGTTGAGCTTTCGGAACAGTGGATGACATTCGTTAAGAAACAACATGCAATGAGAAGACCTGCAAATAAACAAACCAGTGGACCCAGAATTGGGCTGACATGTCTGACTGTTCCAAGTGGTGGTTGTATCAAGGTTAGGTTCCACTTGAGAGAGCGTGACACCGTGCTTCTCCCTCAGTTCTGTCAAGTAGTTCTCCCTCCAGGCCAGAGCAGCACACAGGAGGCAGAGTGTCTTTCCTGTACCAGTTGGTGACTCCAGAATTCCATTTTTGCTCTGCTAGTAATAAAAAGGAGGACCTATTCAAGACTTAAGTTCACTCAGTGAGTTGTGCATTGTCCACTTTGTCAACAAGTACAATGACTCCATTTGACAAAGTTGCATGCTTGATAAATAATGCAGAATTGGTACACAATCGTCAAGACAAATATCAGAACATGATGCCATTGATAACAGACCGACTGTCCGTATGGCTAAGCTAGACTACCATTCGCGGACTGGGGTTTAGTGTATTATAGCAAATGTAGCGCCAGCTGAGTACACACAAGTTATCTTATTGACTTGAACTCGCCTCCGATAAGCACTCCATGACCTTCTCCATATACACGCGTTGACAGTCGTAGGGATCGAAAGGAAAACGGACTTTAATTCCCCTCACATCCAACCCTTCCGATTGGACCGCCATTTTTCGCGCCAACCTCGCTTTCACGTGCACACTTGTGACACAATATCACCTGACAACTGATGGTCCATTAAAATTTAGCATACATTTCTCTACTTTCCAAAATAAAAACGTGAATAATGGAAAAGAGCTAACGAGTTTACAAACATCTTCTTTCAAAGAAAGGAGACGCTCTTGTACTGCACAAAGAAGAAGCATAGCATTTGGTATAAATATTGCCAAAATGAACAACTGCTATTGTATGGCTGTATATGGGATCTTGTAGTCATGTACTATATGGAAATACACATATAACACATCACAACAGACACACAGAGAGATTCCCATGGACAACCCCACCCACCCACACACACATGTACACGCAGTGTATGATGTTCTGTTGTTAAAAATCAGTCTTAAACAGCGTCCATTTTTATGCTTGGGTCGAATTTTTTCAGATTTTTTTCTGCCAATTATTGGCCACTCTACAAACCTACCAAAATATGGTCGAATCACCTCATTGGGAGGTTGTGTCTACTAGGTGGTGTCCATGGTGCTATGGGGACAACTAGGATATACTCCATAGGATGACAGGTTGCTGCCACCTTTTATCCCGCAGACAAAATGTGACAGACACTAGAACACAAGTACACATGTACAAACATCCTCACCACATACCTGCCTCAGAAATATGCTGCAGATCTCTAAGGATATCTCTCAGCAGGGTTGTAACCTCCCCCACCAACCAGACCAGACCTGGATCAAATGTGGCCACATCTGCGGATGTTCACACAATGAATTGTCACAGAATGCATCGTCAAACACAACAACCAAACATGCATGCAAAGTCTCCTAAAGACTACACTGTTTTCCAACCTGTTTCTGCCTCCTCGAGGTTTCTTATGCACCTTTCAATCAATTCGACTAGAGGGAGAAGAACAATTTCTTGCAAATGTCTACTTTTTCCCAGAGAACAAAGAATTTGTAGGTAGTCCGTTCCTTCAGTGCTTGTGAGCTGTCAAGAGTAGGAAAGATGCCTTTAAATGGATCTGAGAGGAAATTATTCCAACCACTCACACTACAAGCAATGTGATTTCTCAATAGGCAGTCCACAACACTCTTTGTTAAGCGTTGACAGGAATCTTGCAATGCCTGTATGTTGGTACCAGCTGGGGGCTTGTCAAGAATGGCTGCCATTGAACACGTATAGGGACACAGATGTGAGGTGCATGTACATCCATGGAGGACAACCCACATGCGTGTGTGAGTGGTGGTGGGGGGGGGGGGGGGGAGGGGTGTACAGCATGCATATACGAACACACCAACAGTGAATCCAGCAAGGCTCTTAATAGAACTGACTGCGACAATTGATGGGATTTTTCCGGTTTCTTCAAGTAAAATGGCCACACCTGGATTGATGTCATTCATACCACAAAGCATAAACGTTGCCATCAGATATCAACACTGTACACCATACCACCTTCAATAGCTTTAACCACTGTCAGGGTAACAACTGTCTGTGGGACAGAGTCTTGAAAGTTGGTACTTACACCGTCCTCTGTTAGGAGCTGGTACCTGGCAACTACCAACACAGACACTGAAAAGTAAACCAAAATGTCTACACTTATTTTGGAACAACTAATGTACGTACATTTCTGCAGAAAACGTAGATTTGATTCCAGTTCTCTCACAACCTCACACATTGCTGTTGTTGAGTGACTTGGGTCAGTGCTCATCAGAGTCTCTTCTCCTTCCTGGATTACACCCCATGTTCCTACCACCGGGGGTCCTTCGTGGTGTCTTTGTCCACTACAACCATCGTTGGTCATATTCGAGCAGTAGCCTGAGCTCTGTAGGTTGTCACAACTAGCAGTTCCGAAATGCTGCTCAATGCTCAATTGTGCTAGATGCTGCTTAACTTTGAGTAGCTCACTCTCAAGGTTTCCTGCCTGAAATGAGGCACAAACATAGCGGGCAGTTTGGGTCTGAGCCATGCCAGATCAACACAAAGATACACATGAATACACACACACACACACACACACACACACACACACACACACACACACACACACACACACACACACACCTTGGCCTTCCAATCTTTTTGCATGTCACTGAACTGAAGAGCTAGTTTCTGAGTGTACTCTTTACCTGACATACATTTCGGTTTGTTTCTTAAAATAGCAAAGGCCTATTGGTTATTGCAGACAGGGAGAACCAAATACAACACAGCTATGGATTCAGAAGGTACATCAAACCATAGACACTGTTACAATTCACTAGCTAGTAGTAACAATTCACCCACCAGGGCCAATTTCATGCTGAGTAGTGTGCGAGGGTGATACCGGCAACTTGTAGTGCTCATGTCTTGGTCGGAATGATCTACACGGAAGAAACATATACGTCTCAGTTAGGAGCGAGAGGGAAACTGGCACGAGGCGTGCTTTACTTAATTACGTTCTTGTTCGCTCGAGGAACATACGATTAGCAATCGACAGCAGCTGAGGGCCTTGAGATGGGGAATTCCCTCGCACGTGTAGGCACTTATGATTTAGCAAGATGATATTGTGCAACTTGGCGTACTGTACACTCCCCCGCACTCTGGGCGAGAAATGGACGAGATCGATTTCCATGGCGATTTCGTTGACTCCAACAACTACGAAGAGTACTTTGGCGAAGGTACTCTCGAATCGGTTGCGCCTGAGCAATTAGCTCAGTCCATTCTTGAGAGTTTGCAGGGTCTGAAGAGCAGCTATGCCGTGAACGATGCGGACCTCGAACCGCTTGTCGGTCTTCTCAATGACGTATTTGGCTTGGTGGAATGCATCCCCGACTTGAGAGCGGGTTACAACACGTTGGAGGAGGAGAGAGACGAACTGGAGCGCCAATGGCGCAAGGAGAAAGACAAGTATAAGAAGAGAATGGAAGTGAGTGGACCCCATTGCCAGACCTGTCTGCTAGTACATAGACTGCGAGTCTATACGATTAGGCTCAAAACACGCATGTTTTGCAGTCACATAGCATTGCTGCAGTCACATTGCATTGCATGTGCTTCTGTATGTCTACCACAATTCATATGAAATGTGTATATGTTACAGTTGGTGGTCACAGAGCTCAGGTAGTAAAATATTGTTGTCAAATCCTACGTGACTTGATTCAAGCACATTATACGATGTTTGCTTGTGTACAACTGCACACCGTCATCCGTGTGATTTCACCTTATCATCAGCGTGCAATTGTACCAGTTTGAGAAATAATCATGGTCTTGCCACTCCCATCCTCCCTTATTGGCCTTGTCTTCAGTATGCCGGTATTAGCCCGACCACCATAGTATCAGGTATTAGGAACACATGGGAAGGGGATACATTGAAAATATTGAATGTTGTCAAGACACTCGTTCATACCTTGCACCTGTGCTATGTCGACTGACAGCTGTGTGTGTGTGTGTGTGTGTGTGTGTGTGTGTGTGTGTGTGTGTGTGTGTGTGTGTGTGTGTGCTATTCGTGTGCACACATACTGCATATATAAATCAGCAATCACATGAACATAAGTATGTGGTCAGTTGTTGCACGTTCAATGTCGTGCTTGCGCCTTTCTTATGTATGTTTGCAGTTGATACAATATTGCGTGTTGGACTAGTAGAATGCTCTGTGTTGAGCCCTGAACCTGATGCTCTGGTGGTGACTGCAAATAGTTCTTTGTCTTATTTATTTACCTATTTCTGCACTGGACAGGAGCGGAGTGAATATGAGCTTCTCCTTGAGAAGGAAAACAAGGAGTTGAAAGAAGACCTTAAGGAGATGAAGAAGAAGGCAGTGGACTCCGAAAGTCGCTTGAACACTGTGAAAACATTCTGTGAGTTATCCATGAGGTTGTAATGCATACATACCCCTCCCTCCCCACCATAGTGCCTTGAACACAATCTCTGATTAGAGAGTTTCATTCTCTCTTGTCACATGATCACGAGTTCACTTTCTTTATGAGTCCCAGCAGTACCCACTGTTAATGGACAGGTGTTACATACCACAGTCAGGTCTACCCCTCCCATCAGATGTAATGAAAACAACTGCTGTACAAATATGGACACAACTAAACAACTGTGTATACAGTATTGGTTATACTGTGACATGTAATATAGCCATATATGTACATATGTGTGGGTGAATTAGTCCCAAAGCAATGTTTACTGTATACAGTCAGACCTCTTTACAACATCACCCTTGGTAGTGCTCCCATACACTAGTATACAGTCAGACCTCTTTACAACATCACCCTTGGTAGTGCTCCCATACACTAGTATACAGTCAGACCTCTTTACAACATCACCCTTGGTAGTGCTCCCATACACTAGTATACAGTCAGACCTCTTTACAACACCACCCTTGGTAGTACTCCCATACACTAGTATACAGTCAGACCTCTTTACAACACCACCCTTGGTAGTACTCTCATACACTAGTATACAGTCAGACCTCTTTACAACATCACCCTTGGTAGTGCTCCCATACACTAGTATACAGTCAGACCTCTTTACAACATCACCCTTGGTAGTGCTCCCATACACTAGTATACAGTCAGACCTCTTTACAACACCACCCTTGGTAGTACTCTCATACACCAGTATACAGTCAGACCTCTTCACAACATCACCCTTGGTAGTGCTCCCATACACTAGTATACAGTCAGACCTCTTCACAACATCACCCTTGTTCCCGCACTTCACCTGCCATTATAACCAGATCACTGTGGTAACCAATACAATTGCTGTGTATGAGGATACATCTGTGCTCACAAGACATGTTGTTATAAGAGGCCTGGATATATATTATACTGTATATATGTGTATGTAATACAGTATATGTTGTTATAAGAGTGCTGTTGCAATGAGGCCTGGATATACGTATATATATACTGTATATATGTGAATGTAATGTATAATACAGTATATGTTGCGTAGAATTGGAATACAGTTTGTGGTTCCTTTGTGTGGTGATTTGTAGATGAAGAACAGAGGACTGCTTCTGAAGAAGAATCGCAGAAGAGAGTTCAAGAATACAACAAGTTGTGGGGGGTGAGTTTCAGACTGCCCTGTGGTGTACACACACACAAACACACACACACACACACATGTACACACATGCATAACATGTACATAACATGTACGTGCATACATAAATATAATATCTATCCACACATGTTATTTATACATTCGTTAGATCATCGAGTGTTATCAGCAAAAATATGAGCAAGTAGGAGCAGACAAAGCTACTGTCCGGACTCTGCGAAGGTACTACATTGGGTGCACCTACATCGTGTGTGCATGCACCTGGCCTGAGCATATATTTGAAATTGCCATGGTAACAATGTCAACCAGTTCCTTATTCTTGGCTGTTGCCATGGTAGCATGGAATATTAAACATATGTGCATTGTGGTGATGTTCCAAATGTTGATAATTGTTAACGATTCTGTTAGTAAAATATCTAACACTCAGTTTTCTCTTCTTCACAGAGGTCATCGTTACCTGAGTACTAAGCAGGCTCACAAACATTCACAAGGTTCCTCCAGCGAATCACCTGTGCATGGTAGTCCACTCCCACCAGACACGCCCACCTCTCCCACTGATACACCCACATTCACTCCCTTCGCTTACAAGCTGACTGTGGACCAACCAAACCAGAGTGGATTGTCATTGGTCGAGGAGCAAAAAGAAATTGGTAGGTTTTGTGATCGTAGCATTTCATAGGTATTTGGGCACCTATAAAAGGTGTGGTGAGTGTTGGTCTGGCCGGCTAGACCGTCCCACTACGTGTCTCAAAGCAAACAAGGAAAGAACGGTCTAGCAGGTCAGACTGGGCGTGGTGTATGTTCATGTCGGAACGACTGGCAGTAGTGATGTCATACACGTGCAGAAATACGTACATATGAACACACACGCAGACAACATGTGCAAGTGCGAGCACATAAATTGGAGTACATATTTGGCAATAAATGTATGTCTTTATTGAATGTATGTACATATTTGGATGATTGTATGTGTAATCCGTAAATCTGCATCTAAAGTAAATCTTTTTAGTAAATATACTATGCATTTTGATAAATAAGTAATAATGTTTTTGGACGAAACTAATGTTTTTGATGAATTATGTTTTCTGTCTTCTCAAGAACTGGAGAACAGTAGAGACAATCCACCAGCTACAGAGACCACTACCAGCAGTACGGATGTCCACACAAGTGAAGTCGACCCAGTACCTGTTAAGCCTAGAAGGGCACCTCGAAGACCAGCTCCAGAAAGTGGAGATTTCAAAGGCGATGATGTTCCAATTGTAGACGGTGAAGAATCCGAAGAGAGCAGTCCAGAAGATGTGGCTCCCGAGGATATCGTTCAATATTCGCTTGCACAAGAGCTGTTATCATCAGATCCAAACTACCTGGCAAACACTGGTGCGCATGTGCGCATGTACTGTGTGTACTGTGTGTACTGTGTGTACTGTGTGTACTGTGTGTACTGTATGTACTGTATGTACTGTGTGTACTGTGTATACTGTGTATACCGTGTGTACTGTGTGTACTGTGTTTACCGTGTGTACTGTGTGTACCGTGTGTACTGTGTGTACTGTGTGTACTGTGTGTACTGTGTACTGTGTGTACTGTGTGTACTGTGTGTACTGTGTATACTGTGTGTACTGTGTGTACTGTGTGTACTGTGTGTACCATGTGTACCGTGTGTACTGTGTATACTGTGTGTACTGTGTGTACTGTGTGTACTGTGTACTGTGTGTACTGTGTGTACTGTGTGTACCGTATGGACTGTATGCAACACCCAAACCTGTATGCTGTACTGGATGAATTCTTGTTAGTCAGTTGTATGTTTGGAAAAAGTGAGGCAGGTTAACGAATTGTTAACGAGTTAACAAGTTTAGTGGATTATCAAAATTATTGTTACGTACACAAGTACACTCATGTATAGGATGACGGTAGATGATATGGTGTTTCAGATGATAGGGTGTGGTGGATGATAGGGTGTGGTGGATGATAGGGTGTGGCAGATGATAGGGTGTGGCGGATGATAGGGTGTGGTGGATGATAGGGTGTGGCGTATGATAGGGTGTGGTGGATGATAGGGTGTGGTGGATGATAGGGTGTTGCGATGATAGGGTGTGGCGGATGATAGGGTGTTGCGATGATAGGGTGTTGCGATGATAGGGTGTGGCGGATGTATGTGACCTTCATCTGCAAATTGGACAGTTTTTATTCTGTCATCCTCATTTTGTCTTTTGTTTTCATTTGATTCACCCAGAAATGACCAGACTTTTGAAAGATCTGGAAACCATACAAAAGGAAAAGTGCGTATCCATAGCAACCATGTCCATTCCCAGCTGAATGTTACAATGTCTCAATACTGCATGGCAACCCTGTCCGTCATTCCACTTAGGTGGTCCATCTAGCTTGCTACCTCCCCCCATACATGTGAAATTCTACCAATTCTACTGAAATTCTACACGTTATTGACAAATTTTTTGTCTGAGAAATTCTTTGGCTTATGGAACAGTTAGGAACGCATTTTCAACAGTCTTCTTCATTTCTTACTGAATGTTTCAACCTGCGGGTTGCCCTACTGGTGGACAGCATCATGGTAGAAACCTTCTAAAGTCTTTCATTTCTTTCTACTAGAAAGAAATAAAGAAGACTGTAGAAAAACGTTTCTAAATTAATTTATGCTCCTGAACGTTGAAAGGTTTCTGAAGTAAGAGATTAGCCGACTGCAACCAGAAGCCTGTGCTGTATGCCAGGTGTTGGCTTGTACACATGATGGTGGAGGGTACGTACAGCTGTACTGGCTTCCTGGACCAGTTTACTAATTAGAATGAGGACAGCTGTTTACCCTTTCATCAGGTGTACACCTGCATCCTAGATCATGTGTACTTGTAGTGATTGGCTACTGTACGTTTGTACGTATGTTCTGTGCATATAGACATACATAGGCGTACGTATGTTCTGTGCATATAGACATACATAGACGTACATATGTTCTGTGCATATAGACATACATAGACGTACATACATATGTTCTGTGCATATAGACATACATAGACGTACATATGTTCTGTGCATATAGACATACATAGACGTACATACATATGTTCTGTGCATATAGACATACATAGACGTACATATGTTCTGTGCATATAGACATACATAGGCGTACATACATATGTTCTGTGCATATAGACATACATAGACGTACATACATATGTTCTGTGCATATAGACATACATAGACGTACATATGTATGTTGATTTTGATGGTGTTTCCTCGTTGCAAAGGACAACCATGCTGAAAGAGAAAGAAGGCTTTGTTGAAGAAATGGCATCTTTGAAAAAGTGAGCCAAATGTCATACTAGTTGATGTGCATCCATCACACTGTTACATCCGACATGCATCCATCACACTGCTATGTTCGTTTGACATGCATCCATCACACTGTTAGGTTCGTTGACATGCATCCATCACACTGTTATGTTTGTTGACATGCATCCATTACACTGTTATGTTTGTTGACATGCATCCATCACACTGTTAGGTTCGTTCGACATGCATCCATTACACTGTTAGGTTCGTTCGACATGCATCCATCACACTGTTATGTTCGTTGACATGCATCCATTACACTGTTATGTTTGTTGACATGCATCCATCACACTGTTAGGTTCGTTCGACATGCATCCATCACACTGTTAGGTTCGTTGACATGCATCCATCACACTGTTATGTTCGTTGACATGCATCCATTACACTGTTATGTTTGTTGACATGCATCCATCACACTGTTAGGTTCGTTCGACATGCATCCATCACACTGTTATGTTTGTTGACATGCATCCATCACACTGTTATGTTTGTTGACATGCATCCATTACACTGTTATGTTTGTTGACATGCATCCATCACACTGTTAGGTTCGTTCGACATGCATCCATCACACTGTTAGGTTCGTTGACATGCATCCATCACACTGTTATGTTCGTTGACATGCATCCATTACACTGTTATGTTTGTTGACATGCATCCATCACACTGTTAGGTTCGTTCGACATGCATCCATCACACTGTTAGGTTCGTTGACATGCATCCATCACACTGTTATGTTCGTTGACATGCATCCATTACACTGTTATGTTTGTTGACATGCATCCATCACACTGTTATGTTCGTTGACATGCATCCATCACACTGTTAGGTTCATTCGACATGCATCCATCACACTGTTAGGTTCATTCGACATGCATCCATCACACTGTTAGGTTCATTCGACATGCATCCATCACACTGTTATGTTCGTTGACATGCATCCATCACACTGTTATGTTCGTTGACATGCATCCATCACACTGTTACATCCGACATGCATCCATCACACTGTTAGGTTCGTTGACATGCATCCATCACACTGTTAGGTTCGTTGACATGCATCCATCACACTGTTAGGTTCGTTCGACATGCATCCATCACACTGTTAGGTTCGTTGACATGCATCCATCACACTGTTAGGTTCGTTCGACATGCATCCATCACACTGTCATGTCAAATTCATACATCTCCATCATGATGTCATGATTTGGTGGTCTTGTACATAGGATCAACACCACATTGAGTGATGATGTACACTTGTTAACAGAGAAAGAGGATCGGTTGAAGGAAGAACTAGCTAGGTGATTGTTGTATTTTGATGACTTACGTTCTTGCAATCTTTGGTACATACGTACATACGCATTGTACACATGGACATGTGCATGATATTGTATGTATGTATGTACGTATGTATGTATGCACGTACATCGATTTGAGTATGTTTGAACACACATGCACACATACACACACACACACACACATGTATGTACACACATTCACAAATATTCACAGAAGTGTATAACAATATTTTCTCATATATCTTCAGAGCCAAAGACAGCTATGTTAATATTGAAGTGGATAATGATCTTAGTGAGGTGTGTGTGTGTGTGTGTGTGTGTGTGTGTGTGTGTGTGTGTGTGTGTGTGTGTGTGTGTGTGTGTGTGTGTACATGTGTGTGTACATGTGTGTGTGTGTGTGTGTGTGTGTGTGTGTGTGTGTGTGTGTGTGTGTGTGTGTGTGTGTACATGTGTGTGTACATGTGTGTGTACATGTGTGTGTACATGTGTGTGTACATGTGTGTGTGCGTGTGTGTGTGTGTGTGTGTGTGTGTGTGTGTGTGTGTGTGTGTGTGTGTGTGTACATGTGTGTGTGTGTGTGTGTGTGTGTGTGTGTGTGTGTGTGTGTGTGTGTGTGTGTGTGTGTGTGTGTGTGTGTGTGTGTGTGTGTACATGTGTGTGTACATGTGTGTGTGTGTGTGTGTGTGTGTGTGTGTGTGTGTGTGTGTGTGTGTGTGTGTGTGTGTGTACATGTGTGTGTACATGTGTGTGTGTGTGTGTGTGTGTGTGTACATGTGTGTGTACATGTGTGTGTGTATGTATGTGTGTGTGTGTGTATGTGTCTGTGTATCTGCATGCTCGTATGATTTAAAGGATGAATTATAATGAGGTACTTTTATTCAAAGAAAATAGTACATAACTCTCTTGGCATTTGTGTGAAAAATTCATTTTATCGGTTCCCTGAAAATAGCAAGATGGCTATGTTATTTTCTCAGAAAAAAGGAAAAATTCACTTGTTCCGTTTCAACAGCTGTGTTGTGAGGTGCACTTGGTAGGCTTCACCAGGATGTTGAAATCATGGAAGCAGCTGTTCTCTCTCCAGTTATTAGTTCAGCGGTTTAATGAACTTTGTCTTGTTTTTATGAATTATTTTACTGAGGTTTCGGTTTAAGTCTATTATAATATTGTGACAACCTGTCCATTGAACCATTATGTATGATGTCATGAAGAGTATCTTTCACAAGACAGATTGTCTCTTATTTTTATAATACTTGTGTGTGTTCTGTGTGTGTGTGAATGTGTGTGTATGTGTACCCTTGTGTGTTAGTGTATATATATGGTGTGCATGTGTTTTTGTGTGTACTTTTACAGATGTACCGTATGTACTGTTCTGTACATGAAGATACGCATATGTACAGTATCTATGTCTCCTGTGTGTGTGTGTGTGTGTGTGTGTGTGTGTGTGTGTGTGTGTGTGTGTGTGTGTGTGTGTGTGTGTGTGTGTGTGTTGTGGTGTGAATGTGTGGTGTGTGTGACTGGTGTGTCTGTACTGCACAATATACGTATATGTACAGTATGTGTGTACAGGGGCTTCCATATGTGCTGTACGTACATATTATACTCAATCTGTTGTGATTAGATCACCTATTCTCCACCTTCCAATTCTTCTAGTCTGGTCTCTCCTTCTGTTGTACTAAAGAAGAACTCTTCAGTAAACTTCGAGAGCTCATGGAGTACAAGACACAATGCATTGAACTCAAGGAACAATTGGCCAGGTGGGCATACGTCCATGCATCATTCAGTGCAGCCATTTTCACTGTCCAATCCCCATCTGGCTACATCGTCTCAGTTTTGGGGTTCTGTACTTCAACTGGTCCCACAGGTGGTCTCAGTTGTGAGGTTCTACTTTACTTCAACTGGTCCCACAGGTGGTCTCAGTTGTGAGGTTCTACTGTACTTCAACTGGTCCCACAGGTGGTCTCAGTTGTGAGGTTCTACTGTACTTCAACTGGTCCCACAGGTGGTCTCAGTTGTGAGGTTCTACTTTACTTCAACTGGTCCCACAGGTGGTCTCAGTTGTGAGGTTCTACTGTACTTCAACTGGTCCCACAGGTGGTCTCAGTTGTGAGGTTCTACTTTACTTCAACTGGTCCCATAGGTGGTCTCAATTGTGAGGTTCTACTGTACTTCAACTGGTCCCATAGGTGGTCTCAGTTGTGAGGTTCTACTGTACTTCAACTGGTCCCACAGGTGGTCTCAGTTGTGAGGTTCTACTGTACTTCAACTGGTCCCACAGGTGGTCTCAGTTGTGAGGTTCTACTGTACTTCAACTGGTCCCACAGGTGGTCTGAGTTGTGAGGTTCTACTGTACTTCAACTGGTCCCACAGGTGGTCTCAATTGTGAGGTTCTACTGTACTTCAACTGGTCCCACAGGTGGTCTCAATTGTGAGGTTCTACTGTACTTCATCTGGTCCCACAGGTGGTCTCACTATTGCATGAGGTTCTACTGTACTTCAACTGGTCCCACAGGTGGTCTCAGTTGTGAGGTTCTACTGTACTTCAACTGGTCCCATAGGTGGTCTCAATTGTGAGGTTCTACTGTACTTCAACTGGTCCCATAGGTGGTCTCACTATTGCATGAGGTTCTACTTTACTTCAACTGGTCCCACAGGTGGTCTCAGTTGTGAGGTTCAACTGTACTTCAACTGGTCCCATAGGTGGTCTCAGTTGTGAGGTTCTACTGTACTTCAACTGGTCCCACAGGTGGTCTCAATTGTGGGGTTCTACTGTACATAATACCATACTGTCACATATTTTGCTCAAGGATACAGGCTGGGAATGTTGTGTATTATAATAGCCACTGCACCTGGAAGTATTAACATGCAGGTTGTTATCTGTTAGAGTGGTAATCCACTGTAAGAGCATCCTCAGATTTTGAACACCTGATAGTGTTGGGGTGTACACATGAGAGGTTTCATAATAGCACTGTGTTATCCCTGGCAGTCAGGCATGGCTTTCACAGGAATTCCATCAGGTGGTAACATGAGATCATATTCCAAGAAGAGAGAAGCCATAGAATAGCCACCTATGGAATATTAACTTAGTGAGGTAACCCGTGACAATGGCTGCATAGTTGTGGTGAGGCGTGATACATTAACCAAGCAGAACAGCCTACCTGTTTCCACGAAAAGAGCCTTCTTGGGAAGTCCTACACTCTGCCTTGGAGTCAAAGAGGAAACGTGGTTGAGAGGAGTCTAGGTGACATTGGCATTGTGGACAGTAGTGAAGTGGGCAATGAATACAATTAGTGAGGATGGATGTGGTACAAGGGTTGTCCTATGTTGCCATGTGTATGTGCGCACTGCATGTGCTGATCATGTGACAGTCGTCAACACAGTTCTTGATGGAACAGCTGTACTTACAGTCGTAGTCAATCAGCACAGCTTCTGGCAGGCTGTAAAACATACCTACACACGTACATATTTTCCGTAAGGTGCATTCTACATTAACAGCTGCACTTTCTACCATGTACAATGGATACAGAGTTGTTTGTGGTTGTGTGCTAAACAGTGTTTCCTGGATAGCCTTCCACCTGTTCGGCCTTGGCTGTGTCACAGGCCTCAGGTACGCTTCTTCCCACGTTTACGTAGGAGGTGAAAAGGAAAGTCTATGTTTGTTAACATGTTTGTACACATAATGAATGTTGTAGTACATGTGTGTGTGCGTTTACATGTGTGTTTACATGTGTATGTGTGTGTTCACATGTGTGTTTGAGTGTGTACATGTGTGTATGCTTGTGTCTGTGTTTGTATTTGTGCATGCGCGCGTGTGTGTACTGTGTGTGCGTGTGTATGTATGTTCATGTGTGTACTTAGTCAGTACACACATAGTGTAATATTTGGATACATTCTCTCAACCACAACCGATCAAAGCAGGGTACCGCGAAGTCTCCATTGCTTAGGAAGCCGGATAATTCCATTAACACCTCACCCCTACACGAATCTGCATGTGTACACACACTGTGTCAACAATTGAGCAGTATTGCTACTGTAGCAATTATATCATGTTAGTATTGTTATGGGCTATTGTGTAATAACTGTAATGGATGTCTTATGGTTTGAATTTTGGTGTGTGTGTGTGTGTGTGTGTGTGTGTGTGTGTGTGTGTGTGTGTGTGTGTGTGTGTCTCACATGTTTGAACACGGACACCACAATATTTCCTGTAGGATGAGAAGCCAGATGTCACAGCAGACGAAGAGTGCAAGACCATTACCAAAGAGAGAAAACTTGTGCGTGTGCTTCACCTGTATCTACTGCCTCTGTGCATGTTGTGTGTGTGTGTGTGTGTGTGTGTGTGTGTGTGTGTGTGTGTGTGTGTGTGTGTGTGTGTGTGTGTGCATGTATGTGTGTGTGTGTGTGTGTGTATGTGTGTGCATGTACGTATGTGTGTGTGTGTGTGTGTGTGTGTGTGTGTGTGTGTGTGTGTGTGTGTGTGTGTGTGTACTCCTTTACAGATGTACTGTACGTATGTGACTATCTTTCTCCACACAAAAATGCACATATATACAGTATTTATGTTATACACTGTCCTTGTATCCTGGTGTAGACAATTTATACTGAGTATGTGCACATAGTCCAATACAAAACTACCAACACAATAGAGATTCTTTACTAATGTCCTGCCAGGTTCTCAAACGAGTGATCATAGCAGTGAAACTTGTCTGGTGACCTGTGCTGTTTCCCATGCACACATCAGTGACCTGTGCTTCAGTGCTGATGTGTGCACACATCAGTGACCTGTGCTTCAGTGCTGATGTGTGCACACATCAACCTTTGATCTTTTTCCGAACCAGGACACAATATGCACATGTACATACTGTGGGTACGTACATTTCTCCATACGAACACTGTGAGTTGTTCACAGACTGTACACGCATTTCATTTGCCTTTTTTGCATTCTCTAGTTTCACAAAACTCTTCAAACGAACACCGAAGAAGTCTGTGAACAGCCCACCTCCCCCGAAGCCCCACCAAGTACAGGCCAGGTGTGCACTTGCAGTGTGTACGAGCATCAGGGAATACATGTAACTTCGTATTTTATAAGTGTGGGTTGTAACCGGCCTTTTAATTGCATGACTGATATTACCATGCAAAATAGAGACGGTCCTAACTCGCTTCTAACGGGATATGAAGAGCTCTGAACTAGTCTAATGACAAAAACTATCCAAATTCTTCAATAGTGAGGACGTTTTGAAGGTCACCGTTAGTTCCAGTGTTAGGAAATGTCATGCATCTGTATTTCCTCGCCATACTTCAAGATAGGGCAACACAGATATGCATGAAACATGAAAGCCCAAACAATCCTTTGATGTGGTCATACGTCAGTATAGAAGTTAATGTACATCACACAATATACCACAGCTGGACTATTTCAAACTGCTCATGATAACTGCGTATCCTTGGTTGAATGCATCACAATGTCATCATTTCTACCATTTCCGCATACTCAGCAAAGAAGATTATGATCAGTGGATTACCAAGAAAACAAGTGAGTGAGCTGCTTCATGTGAAATTTCATGCCATGTTTCTCACATATGTCCCAGCACATGTGAACATACATGCATGCATGAACGTGTGTACATACAGTTGTAAACCTTGTACTCACTACAGATATTTCAATAGATTGTCCATTAGGCAAGAGATACTAGTTCTGGTTCCCAGATCCTTTGTCCGCAGTTCCATTTCAGTGTGTATTCGTCTCAATCAAATTCAATTGGTCTGGTTACCATAGACTAAGCAATACCTCCTCTATGCTAAAGTACATCTCCAGTAGACATCGTGGAGTATATTATGCTGTTTTCCCCCTTATCCTGTGGGACACAATGTATCCCAAAGGCATCAATGTAGAGAACTTTGTCTCCATCACGGGCTGGTTGCTGGGTCCCAATGCCAAGAAGATGATCAGCATGCTTCCGACTGTGGTAGGAAAAATCGGACTGGGAATATATGAAGTCGAAAGAGTGAGTCTCAGCATCACTTGTAACTGCATGTGGAGCAATAAGGTTTCTCTTTGAAGTTTGGAGGAACGGTATCAGATGTTTCTTTGATCTGGCTCGACCAGAACTGAGCTGTACTGCATAGTTCAAATTGGATGTTACATCAAAATGGACATGAGATCATTGTTTCCTTTTAACAAATTTGCAGCATGTCAAAAGAATGCCATTTTACATACGTACAGGCATACTGCAGGACATTACCTAACAATGCTCTATGTTACATACTGTATGTGTAGATTAACCATTAGCTAACAACACTATGTGTGAGTTTGTGTGTGTGCATTATTGTGTGTGTTTATGTGTGTGTATATACCTTGTACAGTTTATGTATTGAGTGTGTATTAAGTGTACTTATTATTGTATGTTAACTGTGTGTGTGTGTGTGTGTGTGTGTGTGTGTGTGTGTGTGTGTGTGTATGCTCACCAAAACTAACACATTATTTTTTTTACATACTGCAGGTTGATTGTGCAGTGGTTGCCAGGGTAACAGTCAACCAATCGGCTCCTAAGAAACCAGATCGACAACGCAAGGAGCTAGTGGTTACCAAGGGAGCATGGACGCAGGGGGGAATCCCCAACAAGTATCGTTCACATGCAATGCCTTGTAATGTAGAGATCTGGGTAGCCACTACAGCACGCAACGACACGAAAATCGAAGTAGTGACTACTTTCGCACGTGCATCACAGGTTAGTTATCATGTACACGTGTTTGTACAGTAACTTCAGTACATTGTTGACTGTGGGCGAGAATAGAATATTACAACTCACATACAAATATACACCTTCAGCGTCTAATTCATTGAACAAGGATGCATTACACATGTTTGTACAGTAACTTCAGTACATAATGGACTTTAGGCGAGAATAAAATACTTGAACTCGCACACAAACATACTCTTTCAGAATCTAATTGTTGAGCAAGCGTGCATTAAACCAATTACCCCGTTTTAGTAGGAGCATTTAGTTGTATGTGTCTGAAAACATGTGCTTTCAGTTCAATTGTTAATCATTAACCACAGAGAATTCTTATTACCCACACTAAATTGGGTACAGGTGTTGAATGTTTAAAATACGAGAGTGTTCTAACATTTGTATACGACATGGACCATTGTACATAGTGTGTGAAATGTCTACTTGTAGCACGTGAAATTCTATCTACTTGACACTCAGTTGCTGTTCCTGTGGGAACCACTGGTGTATCAGTGATACATGCATGTAGGTGACACGCCAACCGCAATAAGTCTGCTACTTATAATGCTTTAGTGTGTACTGTTGTGGGTTGAGCTGGGAGCACTTCTATGGGTACGACTTTGAGTGAAGCCATACAAAGTAGGTCATTGTGTTTCTCTAGAGTGGAATGATTGACATCTGGTGTGCATAATGTGTTGCCTATTTAGACTGTGTGATGGCATGTGTGTGTGTGTGTGTGTGTGTGTGTGTGTGTGTGTGTGTGTGTGTGTGTGTGTGTGTGTGTGTATACATATGTGTATGAACATGCATGTGTACGCATGTGTGTGTGCTTGCATACATGCATGTGTTGTGTGTAGATGTATATTCGTGTGTGTGTGTGTGTGTGTGTGTGTGTGTGTGTGTGTGTGCATATTCATGTGTATCACAAGGTCATGTATGTACCAGTATGATGCTCCTAGCTGTGGTACAACTATCACGCTTCAGGAATTACTGTAAGCATCTCCTTTGTGTATGACAATGTAACCTTCAGTCTCATGACAACCACAAGAGTACGGAGGAAATGGGAGCCAATTAAACAACAATTGAACAAAAGCTGCAACAGCATTTGTACCATGGTGTGCTCATTACAGTCAATATGTTCAATATAACCTCTTAATCGGTGGTTCAATGACAGTTAGTAAATTGTGTAAAGAATGAAGACTGTACGTCTTTATTCTTTCCACAATTTAGTCCCTTTTCTGAGAATATTTCTGTTTTACGTCACCCATCCAGTACAAGATTCATACCCAGCAGGGTGGACCAGTGTCTTTGATATGGGTTCAACAAAGGAGCCAACTTTGGTTAGATTTGACATGTGTACACTCAATTATTCTCATGAACAAATCCTTTGTTGAGGCGTAAATTAGATCTAATTAGCTAGAGGAAAAGGACAATGATCTGTAGTGGAGACCTGTACACATGACATGCTACTTGTGGGAGTGATTTCAAGTAGGCAGGTGGGAGTGATGTCATGTGCCAACACAACACATCAAAGAAACCAATTATGATAACCAGAGCACTGATAGAGTATTATTATACAAGTGTGGCTTGTTTAGGAGCATAACGACCCACATGTAGTGTGTGATACTGTATATACGTATACTCAAGACTACAGCACAACTGTAGTGTGTGTGTGTGAGCGACATAATGACTGTGCGGACTGTGTGATACTGTATACATACTGAAGATGCAATATACACACCATGTACAAACTACAGTGTGACAGTGGTGTGTTTGAAGACATGGTAACTGTGTACTAAGTATTACCACACAGCACAGCGTGATTGTGGTGTGATTAGAGACATAATGACTGTATGCTACGTATTACTGCGTATACAGTCCAGCGTGATTGTGGTGTGACTAGAGACACAGTGTCTGTGTGCTACGTATTACTGCGTATATAGTCCATTCCGATTGTGGTGTGATTAGAGTCCATTCCGATTGTGGTGTGATTAGAGTCCAGCGTGATGTGGTGTGATTAGAGACATGACGACTGTGTGCTACGTAAAACTGCGTAGTTTCTCACGCCGTTTTGGCTATGACCAGTGATGATGATATAATATAGTTCAGTGTGATTGTGGTGTGTTTGATGACATGGTGGTTGTGTGCTACATATATATTACTGTATAGCACATAGTGTGATTGTGGTGTGTTTGACGATGTGGTGGCTGTGTGCTGCATGTACCTTACTGTATAGCACATAGTGTGATTGTGGTGTGTTTGATGACATGGTGGTTGTGTGCTACATATATATTACTGTATAGCACATAGTGTGATTGTGGTGTTTTCGGAGACTGAAATATTCTGAGAAACATACTGAGTGTGCAACATGTGATATGTAACCCTTGTATTTCTGAAGAGTACCAAATATAGGATGCAGTCTTGTCAGTATGGAATGTGTGTGACTATTTAGGTGTGGCTCTGGTGTGAAGATAAAGCACGAACCCCCACATATGTACACCCTTACACACGTGCACACACACACACACACACACACACACACACACACACACACACACACACACACACACACACACACACACACGCATACACACACACACACACACACACACACACACACACGCATACACACACACACACACACACACACACACACACACACACACACACACACACACACACACACACACACAAATGCACACACAATATTACAATATATATGCATAGGTATACTAGCATGAATTGTGTCTATGCGCCTAGTCTATACAGTCTAAGGTGCGTGCTCTCCATGTATTTTTTCCCAACATGCACTTTCTACTGCCATTATACTCACTGTCCCTGGTGCAATAATGTACTGTAGAGGCTGCCACAACGCCACTGCTGTACCGTAGAGGGTGCCACAGCCACAGTGCTGTACTGTAGAGGGTGCCACAGCCACAGTGCTGTACTGTAGAGGGTGCCACAGCCACAGTGCTGTACTGTAGAGGCTGCCACAATGCCACTACTGTACCATAGAGGGTGCCACAGCCACAGTGCTGTACTGTAGAGGGTGCCACAGCCACAGTGCTGTACTGTAGAGGGTGCCACAGCCACAGTGCTATACTGTAGAGGGTGCCACAGCCACAGTGCTGTACTGTAGAGGGTGCCACAGCCACAGTGCTGTACTGTAGAGGGTGCCACAACCACAGTGCTGTACTGTACCAGCTGCTTGTGTACTCACAACCCCAGTGGTGTACTATAAAATGATGTGAATGTGTAAAATATCCCAGTAAGCTGTATCAGGTGTCACATCGTCTGTTCATGTTCTAAGGCATGTAGGTACGTACGTCATGCAGTCGACGTCACCTACAGTACATGTGTACATATCATACGCAACTCTCAAAGTATCAATTTCTGGAGGATTGGTGTGTATTCCAGCTCAATGTTGTCAGTACCTTTCACATAGCTGATCTTATCAGAAAATACCCGATATACAGTAGCTGCTGATGACAACACACACACAAAGTGCTTTTATTATTTCTGATGTACTGTACGCATAGTACGTAAGTATTACTGTTTACCACTCAGTTTGATATTATGGTAGAGGGATTTCCCCTTCCCCGCTAGCACATTCAACACATGTTCAAAGTGAATCTCAGTCACATTCAGTGCATGAAGGCTGTGAGTGGGCGGGTACCAGCGGAGAAGGTGGAACAGGAACAAGATCTATTGGAAATCCCCGAGACACTCAGTGAAGAGATTGCAACCATGTGGTTGGTATCCAACAGTGGACAGTAAGTGCAGTTCTTTTCAATCTCACAGCTCATTGTGTGTACTGTATGTACTGTGTGTACTGTGTGTACTGTGCGTACTGTGTGTACTGTGCATATTGTGCGTACTGTGTGTACTGTGCGTACTGTGTGTACTGTGCATATTGTGTGTACTGTGTGTACTGTATGTACTGTGTGTACTGTATGTACTGTGTGTACTGTATGTACTGTTTTTCCACTGGTTATTATTATTAGAAAGGCCCTTAGGCAATGAATACAATTACTAAATAACTATAAAGTGAGTAAATATAGCAAAACAAATCATAACGATTGTAGAACAATAAATTTGAATTAAAAATAATAAGTGGTATAATATCATTAATAAACAGAAAATTTAATAGAAAATTTAATATTTGATTTTAGATTCACTGATAGTAAGTTCGATTGACTCAGGTACTCTTGGAGGGTATCGACATCTTGATCCTCTCAGACAGACTATAGCAGATTGAATCAGGGATTAATAGTAGAAACAGTATGTACTGTGTGTACTGTGCGTACTGTGTGTACTGTATGTACTGTGTGTACTGTGTGTACTGTGTGTAATCTGTGTACTGTGTGTACTTTGTGTACTGTGTGTACTTTGTGTACTGTGTGTACTTTGTGTACTGTGTGTACTGTGTGTACTTTGTGTACTGTGTGTACTGTCCTCACTGTATGCACACACATAACACTGTACTGTATGTACATACTGTGTGTAATAGTTGTACTGCATGTGGTGTGTACTGTGTCTAATATGTTTAGTCTTCTACTATTAATTTTGTATTGTATACAGTGTGTGTACTACACATATGTACATATTATGCATAAAGATTAGTATATTCTACCTGTGCTGTATGTACTAGTATAATTATACTATTACATACAGCACACGTAGAATATAATAATCTTTTTTATGGTATGTATGGTGTTTAAGTATGTACACGTATGTAAAGTACAGTCCATACATGATGGTATGTGTATACTGTGCCCATTGATTTAGTGTACTATGTGTATTATTATTATACAGTACACATATATTGCTTTGTGTATTGTATATTTCTGTGTGTATTGTATATTTCTGTGTGTATTGTATATTTCTGTGTGTATTGTATATTTCTGTGTGTATTGTATATTTCTGTGTGTATTGTATATTGCTGTGTGTATTGTATATTGCTGTGTGTATTGTATATTGCTTTGTGTATTGTATATTGCTGTGTGTACGTATGTACTGTACATGTGACTACATATGTGGTCTCTCTGTCTATGAGATACACGTGACAAATACCAAACTTTCTCTCTTTTTTATGTGTAGAATCCACTTCCATGAAATCGGAGCACTCCCATTTAAAAGGATAAATGCTGTTAATCTTGTCAATGACTATGGAGCATTTTGCATAGAGTAAGCTTGTGTGTGTGTGTGTGTGTGTGTGTGTGTGTGTGTGTGTGTGTGTGTGTGTGTGTGTGTGTTTATGTGTACTTTGTGTATTCGTTATTTTACTATGTACTCTATCTACTGTACGTACATGTGTGAATGAGACCCACATTAACACACACACACACACACGCATGCACACACGCACATACACACGTGTGCGCACACGCACACACACACACACACACACACACACACACACACACACACACACACACACACACACACACAGTACACAGTATTTCACAACATACATGCTCCCCAAACCTTTCTAGCTATTCAGTTAGCACATAATTGATTCTCACACCTTCTTTTTGGGGTATGTTTACACTGAAAGTAGCCAAGTCCAGAAAGTCATTTCAGAAATCTATTAACCAGTTCAAATGACATCGAGTTAGACACGCTGGTACCAGGAAGTCGAATCCCAACTTTTCGTCTCCTCTGTAGAGACACATGCTTTCCTGTGGGGTTTCCTTTGGTTTACACAATCTTACCACACTCGCGATTCTTGGAATACGCTCTTGACTTTCCTCTCAATGTCCGGGAGACATGCTGAGGTCATTTGTTATGTTGATGCTATGAATATGAATATCATCAGAATTATGAATATTGTTATCATAATTACATGTACAATGTACGGTACACATTAGTTTTTATGCACACTTGTTTGTGTTTGTACGTGTAACAGCGCATACGTATGTACACATACATTTTTTTTGTGAATACATATGTACATATCTATTGTATGTGTGTTAGTACATACACACATACAATAGATACAATACACATGCTTAAAATTAAAATACACATTGGTTGCCTATGTACTTACATATGTAGGTACATACAGTGGAACCTCTCTATTGCAAACCTCTGAAATGCGGAAACCTCTATAATAAGGACACCATTCTGTGTCCCAGTCTAGTACTTTAGTGTATTAAATGACCTCTGAATTGAGGAAACCTCTGTAATAAGGACTAATCTTAAGGTCCCAAAGTGTCCTTAATAGAGAGGTTCCACTGTACACACAGTGTGGTGCTGTGGGAACTATCTATTAGCACTGTATATACTTTGTATTGCAAATCACCCCATTTATTACCTATGTATGTACATATACACCGTACACATACGTACTGCACCTGGGATAGTGTACATGCATTGTTGTTGATTGATTTGGTTATAACAAAGTAAAATTGAATGGCTTCATTCAGGTCCAGTAATTTTGGGTTTATTTTCAGTATTCGGTTCCTTAGCCAAAATGATGGAGTGTGGATTGATTAGATAATTGAAGAAATTGTTAATTAATTTCAATGTTCTCCATTCTGTAAACACCACCTCAGCACAACATTATATTGTTATTTTGACTTGTCCATAATAACAGTGGGCGTGAGGTGATTGTCATGCAGCACTTGTGTCGCCACAAGATACTCGGCTATTCATACTTTGTTAGGTACAGAAAATCTATCCATTCTGCAGACACATCGGGGCCATAAGGTGATACAATTTATCTTAGCCATTATGCTATGGAGGTGCCTTCAATTTGGGTTTAATTGAATTCCATGGGCCATAAAATTGTGTCATTCCTTAAATGAGAGGAGGACATGAATTTTGTGATCCCTTGAATCAGCTCAGTGGCCAAAATCATGGTTATATCCTTGAATCCAGCCTGGGCCAAAGAATTGCATCATTCCTCAAGGATTTCTCTTCCAACAGTCTCCCTTCATTAGAAACTCTGCCATGCTGAGATGTGAAGCATTGTGCTCTGTGTGTATTTATGTATGTACGTACTTACATATGTATACTTACGAAGGGACGATCGTGGTTGGCTGTTGTTCATTGTAAAGTCAGTATCCATAGCAACTTACATATGTACGTGTGTACAAATACTATGAGATTCACATTATGGATAGGTGTATGTATGGATTTATGTATGTACATATGTATGAATCTCTACATATATACTGTACATTATATGATAATCACTATCAAAACACAGTACGTAACTACAGTATGTACATTCATGTATGTATGCGTATGTACTTTTGTATTTACATGAGTGATTTCCAAACTGCGTGTTGACCCTGATAAGCAGGAACAGACACGTTGGTGACTAATGATAAGTAATATGTTGTATATATAATGCATTGAATAATATATGTGCACCTTGGGCGACTTTCCCTTACAAACTTTCAACTGATAGGGCCAAACCACACACACTAAAATTCTTATTATGACCAAACCCCAAGGAATACGTAGGGGTTCACTTGTCAGGTGTTCATCACATGACAGCCATGTGCACAACATACGTAGCTCTTCTAGAAATGGACCTCGATTGCCCCAAACATCCTTGAACAAACCTACCACTGGAGGAGAAACATCCATCACTGATTCAAGTATGATGTAGAGTGGGGGAAATCACCTAAGGTATTTGCCCAGTTACTACGTATTGATTAGTTCCTGCGCAGGTGTTTATGTATCACCGTTTATCTGCAATGATGTCATAGTTCCATTTTGGCATACCTTTAATAGATTTGATATGACTCACTGAGCCTACACTCCTGCACTTCATTGTCTGCCTACCAGATGGAATAATTGATATCATCTCCACTAGTCATTCATGATAACTTCTTTGTTTGGATGGACTGTGTGTGGCATTATTATGTGTACCAGTATGTGTGTGTGTGTGTGTGTGTGTGTGTGTGTGTGTGTGTGTGTGTGTGAGCGTGTGCATGTGTGTGTGTGTGTATCTGTGTGTATGTATACGTGTGTGTGTGTGTGTGCGTGTGTGTGTGTGTGTGGTGTGTGTGTGCGTGTGTGTGTTGTGTATACATCAACATGGTTCACATGACCTTAGCTGTCTTGTGAAACTTCCAAGTACAGCATGTGCTTCAAATATGGGATGACTTTGTTGCTGGTCATCATGTACACATTTGATGAGAAGCTTCACAAATCCAGTCAAACAAGTGTCGATCTGGCAAACTGAGAGGCTAACTTGAGAACATGTTACATCTTTGTTTATATTCCATAAGTTAAATATTGTGTACATTCCCACAGATTCTCATAACTGTATATTGGTTTTACACTCTGTGCAGCTGTCGTATGTACATAATACTTTCACAAACTAACACCCTATCAGGGATAGGCTGTGTGAATGTTTTGTTTTCCTCACTGTTATCAGTAGAAGTTTCCCAAAATACAGGGCTGGTACACATGGTCAGTGTCTCTCTTTGTTGTGGTGTATGTTGGTGTCACTCTGGTCATTATCTCTTGCTGCACAAGTCTCATATCAGCCTCATGTCTTATGCATGAGCTGCCTCATCTATGGACGATATTTGCTGCTTCCTCTGCATTGCTTTTATGTTTTTCAAAGCACACATACTTGTGAACATGTGGGTTAGGCCTTGCACAGGCTCATTGTGCAATAAACCTTCCCCAACCATGTGGGTTGCTTTGAACCTTCATTACATATGTATGTGTACATGTATACAGTATGTGTGGACATATACATATGAATGCGTACAGTGTGCAGTAAGTCTGAATTTGTTCCTATCATCCTCTCTCAGATTAGTGAAAGGAAAAGTTGTTATTGGACAAGGGTCTTCTCGTCTTGCTGTTTTTAGTAGGAATGAGGGTACGTATCCAATACAAACATATTGCATATGTACACATAATATACATGAGCATGTATGCCTTTCATTATATTTTATTATAATCCCTAACATTGCTGATGTCTTGAAATCAAGTTCACAGTAGGTTATATAGTATTATACAGTATTGTACTGCACAGCTGTACAGGGAAGCTTTATCTGTGCCATCACCCTATAGAACATGCTTTGGAACAATGACAATACATTTTTTGTTGGCATGAACGCAATCTGCAATTTCCTACATACTTTTTCCATCTGTCATTGCTTTAACATAAGATGCCTTTCCAACAGTCACCAGTTATCGTTGCATCCAGAGAATGGCAAACATTTAGTCCATGCGTAGGGCATCACCGCACATCATGTTTGGATCTACAATTCAATTTCAGAAAAACATTCCGTCCTGTGTAGATGGAGTGTGGGGCATAACATCTCCAGAATATGTCGACCTTTCAGACCTTGCTGACGGACAGGATATTCGTTGTATTTTAGTAGTCGAGGAAGAATTGTGGCTTGGTGCTGGTGACCGCGTTATTATTGTTAATGGAACCTCCTATGAACCAAAGGTGTGTGTGTGTGTGTGTGTGTGTGTGTGCGTGCGTGTGTGTGTGTGTGTGTGTGTGTGTGTGTGTGTGTGTGTGTGTGTTGTGTGTCTGTGTGTGTGTGTTGTGTGTCTGTGTGTGTGTGTGTGTGTGTGTGTGTGTGTGTGTACGTGTGTGGGTGTGTTTGTATGTGTACTTATGTATGCTTTAAGTGTTATACTAATATTTCAATAATCCTAAAACTTGTATGGTACAGAAGATGTATATAGCGTCTAGTATCATAATGGGAACTTGACAAGTACACAACATCCAATACAGCACACAGAGTATGTATGTCGTAGGTACATACAGACTTATAGTATGTAAATGTATCACGAACATCAGCCAAACAGGAGATAAAAAGAATGCTCTTATACACTGGATTTGATGGTGTTGAACCACTTCATATGTAGGTACATAGGAACCTACTGTATATGCACAGTATTCAAACATGGCTTCTCACTATATTGTGTACATATTATGTGTATCACTTGATTTGGTGTATCAGTAAAGTATCACAATACAGTGTACTGTGTTGCATCAGTATCTTCTCTTGTGGAGCCACCTCTTCATAGCCAAGTGTGTATAGGAAACAGCTATATCAGCCTTGCACTAGTCCTCATGTGATGACCACAGCAACCATACAAGCACACAAGTGTCATACATCTGTGCGACCTCAACAGGATATCTTGCAAACATGCATGATTTGTGGTGAGCTGCATTGTAGTATATTGACAAAATGCAAGCATTGGATTTACCCCTGGGTTCACCTGGGTCACAGTACTTCCTCATTAGCATTCAGTGGTAGCTTGTTAGGGATGGCATTGGGTTAGTTCATTGGCCAGTGGACAGTCTTCTAATTAGTGCACACCTTTTCAGGCTTTCAGTAGGAAGTGGGTATATCCCAATTCAGTATTATTGTATTTGTGATTAGCTGTTGTGGGTCTGTACTAGGATGTGTGTACAAACAGACTGCTTCACTCCAGCATACCCATATATGCACTGTATACATTACTGTACCAACAAGGTAGGGATCAGAGCACCACATGATCTTACGCAAGGAGAATTTCTTCAAATGGCAATGTTGTCCGTCGTGATAACAAGTCCACAGGGTTACAGACATGTACAAACCCATCTTCAGCCAATTCATGGTGATGGTACTTTGGTGAGAGAGGGGTTATGAGGTGTTTTGGATACAATATTAATGGGACCTGGCTTATGTGGCCACAGTTGTTCCTTGTAATGTGTCTGAAGGATTGATCAATGGGTAAATCTGGGCACATTGTCAACAGCTGAGTGAAGGTGAATGACATACTGTGTGTCGGATAATCAGGGGGTTGAGATAAATGAACGTCGGATAAACCAGGTTTGAGCGTACTCTAGTGCATGAGTAGCTAGCATCTCATTGGTAAGTGAAATAGTTACTGAGTGAAATGTGCTTAGGTAAGCCTTCACATGTGTACCTCATCAAAACTGTAGGTCTCATCTAATACACTCATAGGTACATAGTATGTTTGTAGTATACTGGGTAGTCTACGTATAGTATACCGGGTAGTATATGTATAGTATACTGGGTAGTGTGTGTATGGTATACTAAGTAGTATATGTATAGTATACTGAGTAGGTACGTATGGTATACTGAGTAGTATATGTATAGTATCCTGGGTAGTGTATGTATGGTATACTGGGTAGGTACGCATGGTATACTGGGTAATATACTTCTACCACACACAGGTACATCACACCCATTGCACAATTTACCTACAGCACACCTTCCACCTACTTCCACGAATACTGTAAAGTGTAATTCAAATAATCACATAATCCAGTTATGCAGTGAATGAGTTTTAATGTACTGAGGGTTTTCAGTTTCATTGAGCAGTTTCAGCTTGGCGAACATTCAAGGCGTGGTTTTATGTACTGTATGGAAAGTTTTTATGTACATCCCTCATGTTATGTGCACATATTGTTATGTGTGTGGTGTATTTGTGACACTCTTCTTCCTCCCACAGTCTGGGATCATGATAGATGCTATCTTTGATAAATCCTTCAAGATTGGTGAGATGGTTTCTGTGCAAGACACAGTAGTCATCACACAACACCGGGGCTCAAGTATCATATTGTGTGATGCTAAAGAGAAGAACATCATTGGAATATTCGACATTACAGATTTGTGCAGTATATATGGTAGGTGACTACTGCTTGTCTTTGGCAACCTTTAATTGGCAAGCCCCTGTGTGTGTGTGTGTGTGTGTGTGTGTGTGTGTGTGTGTGTGTGTGTGTGTGTGTGTGTGTGGTGTGTCTGTGTGTGTACATGTGTGTACATGTGTGTTGTGTGTGTTGTGTGTGTGTGTGTGTGTGTGTGTGTGTGTGTGTGTGTGTGTGGTGTTTGTGTGTATACATGTGTGTACATGTGTGTTGTGTGTGTTGTGTGTGTGTGTGTGTGTGTGTGTGTGTGTGTGTGTGTGTGTGTGTGTGTGTGTGGTGTGTTGTGTGTGTTGTGTGTGTGTTTGTGTGTGTACGTGTGCATGTGTATAATTGCTACCGTACGATATACTTAATATGGTACATTGTGTTCAATTGAATTCAGTGTGTTTTCATTCTTTCTGGTATGCAGAGCAAGATAAATTGCATTTGAAGAGTGCAATTGTTGTGTCCTCCATCTGTGCCGACCAAACCTGTGTTTATGTGGGGACCAAGTCAGGCTATGTGTTGTGCTTCTCAGTGTCAACCATGAAGGGGTTTCTCCTACAGTCAACGTCAGCCCAAACCAAAGAGAGAGACACACCTTCCGACGACGAAACACCAAGAGAAGAAGTATTGGCAAAATCTCCCATCCGTCATTCAGTTGAAACCAGCTGTAGCGCTGTTTCTTTGAACGGACACATCTCTGCTGTGAGATCTCTGCTTCATGTTTCTATTCCTCTTCCAGAGACCAAGGAGGTAGAGACCACACCTACTGATGCTGAAACCGTGACAACCAGTCCTGACTCCACCCCCTCCCAGACTCTTCAGTTACACAAGCGTAAGAAGAACACACCAAAACGCTTCAAAGAGCTCGTGGTGTCAGTTGGTATAGGACATACGGATTTCTCCTCGGTAGGTCAGGGGATTTTCAATGTGGTGACGCCAAACCTGGGGCACAAGACACAAGTGCTAGTTTGGGGACAGCCCGAAAGATGAACTGGAACTAACCGTTGCCTTGAATGTTTATTACACCCACGACCTTGTTGACCTTCACTTCCAATATCGTATGTTTGCATAGACAATTACTATTACTGTATACTACAAAATATGCGGTCTGTGAGGGAGTTATTGTAGACGTAATTATATTATTCGTATGGTATTGTTAAGATAATAGAACGCGAGTACTATTGTATTATCCACTGATTTTATATGTACATACTGTTGATTGAGTATGTATACGTTAGCTGGCTTCATGACGTCGGTGTCTACGTAAACGTCACTCGACCTTATTAGATTAGTTACAATAACATACACCACACATAATAATATATTATATAGCACAAATACAGGAATGTATAAACACGATACACGTACTGTTTGATTACATTTATGATAATAACACTAGATATAAGAATATTAATAATGATGATTGTATATGTTGTATTATTTTGGAGCATTAACCACACCCACAAAAGTAAACATTCATTAACTGTGCATGACCGAAGTAATGGATAATAAATTAAATACAATTCAATGATATATATCAATCAACCAATAGTTTATGGTCAATTCCTTATACAAATTATAATGAATTCAATCATTGTGAGGTTAGCTGAACTAGCCTTTCAGGTGATGATTACATAGTTTTAGGCCACAACTGATAATATTATTGTTTATAAGAGTGCATGTGTGTATGTGTGGCGATATAACCGTAAACAACAGTAATCAATTACATATTCCCGCAAATTAGTTCCAATTGTTTATTGGTAATTATTTATTCAGGAACATTATGTATTCACAATGTGTAATCTCATATGTACATGTAAGAGGGGGAGGGGATTCCAGATAACAAATTACCAGGTAATTCAAACTCCATGTCAATTTGATTGATCTGATCCATGTTGACCATTATACCTGATTGTCCTGTAATTAGCACTTAAATTAAAAGTTATAGAATTCATTAGTGTATGTCTATGTGTGTGTGGGTAATATGTAATGGATGATAATTATCACAAGATTAAAAATAGGCACAATGGATGGATAAAATTAATAGATAATTATAAATTGTGCAGTCCATTTTTTGACTTATAACATTTTGTGGCCTTTGGACATGATGTAATACGTATGCCTGCTTCAAAGTTTTCTTTGTCATTTTGAATTCAGTGTTGCTGAATATGCTTGTTGACAACCACCACAATAACAGTAATAGTGTAGGGGAATATAATACATTCCATATATTAAAACAATATTGAACTAACAGCCAATAACCCCCCTCGTTATCAGTTTGCCTAACTGTGGATATTTTTCATACCGATCGATGTAACCCGGATTGAGTTACATCCCATAGTGACATCACAATAATGTATTACTGGTTTGTATACAGTCAACAACGCTAATGCGATTAGCGGTGATAGCGTTGCAGATACGGAGATAAGTTGTAACACGAGGCTTATTTCAGTTCTAATACCTTGGCTGCGTCAAGTGACGATATGGAACTAAAGTGGTATGCGATGACGTCAGACGTGGTATTTGATGACGTCGCTATGCAAATTTGGAGACGACGATCGTATAAAAGGGCTTCGCGCATCGACCGTTTGCAAAAAAACTTGTTGTGTTCAGCAAATACTCGAAAAGGTCTGAGTTTAGCAGCGATGGAAGTTTCTAATGTCCAGTTGGCTTGCAACGAAGTAAGTTTAGAGTGATTTCTGAATCGCGACAGCTATCTAGAAACATAGACGAATAATAATTAACATTAGTTCAGATTTCGAACAGTCGTCAAATGACCTTCACTCAATTTACTGTTTTTCTTCAGTTGTCTTATTACCAAAAGAACCTGAACGAAATGAAGAAAAGTACCAGCAGCTCCGACCGCGAACTAGTACTTCTCGAAGAAGAGATCGAATCGCTGAGGAGCAAGCGGCCCCCTTCTCTGCGAATGAATGCGGCATCCGGGAAGAAGGAACGCGACCCGCAATACCACTGCCTGATGGAGCAAGTGAGGTAGGTTTCACACCAAGCGAAAGCCTTTAATCGCTCTATTGATAATTTACAAACGGTAATTATTTTTGAATCATGTAATTTTGAATTACTATAATAAATTAAGTTCATTATAATTACATTGATTGCGTATATGCAATATTATAATATAATGCTATTCTAATGTCTTTCTCTCCACCCATGCAGAAGGAGAACTATGAAGTATTCAGTTAGTCGACTTAGAGCTACACTGGCCAAGGGACCCCAGAGACACTCTCTTCAGACTGTATTGGAGGGAGCCTTGAAGGAAGTTGCTCTGTTGAAGAAGAAGGAGAATACCCAAAATGAACAGCTGTCTAGTTTGACAGAGAAGCGAGAGAATTTGAAGAAGCGGCTGAGAGAGTTGGGGTACGTGTGAACATGTGTTTGTATTAGTGTGCATGTCCCCAGGGGACTGTCAGTGCTGCGGCTATATAGAATGATGATTTTTGACTGATCACATGATTGGCATTGCTTATTTCTACAGATCTGAAGACAAATATAATTTGCCCTCTCCAAGAAGTCCAAGTAGCCCAGAGCCTAACGTGGCTGTTAACAATGCATCTCCTCTGTCAGTTCTCTGCACATATTCCCCAGAGAGCAGTCCCTCACCACTGTCATCAGCAGGAAGTGTACAGTCGCTGTCATCAATATCGAGTGGATCAACAGTGACACAAGTGCCCCTCACAATGCCTTTCTGTAAGTCAACTCCTGCATCTAGTGGTTTTAGTCAAATTTGCCACGATTGCATCTATTTGGTCCAAACTTTGCCGATCAAGCACTTTATAGTTCAACCATACCCTTAAATACCAAACTCAAACATATACACACTTATCACACTCAGGCTCATGTTAGTACAGTCTACATTACTTATGTAGTACACATTTGGACTGTACATATGTACATCATTCCGTAGCACTACTTCATGATATTGCCTACTTTCCTTCCTTATCCACACAGATCCACCCGTTGTATTACGAACAAACACGGTACAGCAACAACAGTTCCCCAAACTTGTGATGTACCCCTTCTTATCAGGGATGCCAGTAGTCTCCCCTCCTTTCAATTCAATGAGCACATTCTGTCGAGTGGTTCCTCAAAACCATTTCTTTCCTACAATGCTCTCTGCCGTCAGGCAGGCAAATTAGAATCTAACACTTCCTTTATGTGTACGTGGCATGAAAGTGTTTTTATTTCAAACTCATCTCAAGTTATATTCTGTTTGGATAGAGTGTTTCCATAGCTTGATTGTATGTGTTGTATATGTTTTTGTTGTGACCATAATATTATACAGTTGTATGTATATTGAATTTTTGTATAATGGTTGATTTACCGATGTGTTGTCATTTATTGATGTGTGGACATCAAATTTCTGTCAAGTGTACATGTATTGGTGTGATTTTTGCATCTCATAAAATTGTTAATTATTATGTCTCAATAATATTCAAATTGAATTATGATCATATTTCATGTGTGTAGAAAGATATACTACAAAATGTGAGACAACACCTGATTTGATTGGATATTAGAGTCAAGATGTGGTACAATGATCAATATTCACATACCAGTGTGTCTCTCGGTCTAGCTAATAATGCCAATTGCTGATACAGCATGACCAATAACTTGAACTATGTACAGTGCAACTTGCTTAATATGTATCTGGGTCAGTACACACTCCTGGTTGGTACACACTCCAGGTCAGTACACACTCCTGGTTAGTACACACTCCTGGTTAGTACACACTCTTGGTTAGTACACACTCCTGGTCAGTACACACTCCTGGTAAGTACACACTGGTTAGTGAGTACACTTCACTCAGTCCCTAGTTCGCACTATGTCCACCAGTGGTGTGCTTTTAAGGTACTTGTATACTAAATGAGTTGGACTGTATCATTATTAATTTCATTTGCCAATGATTACAATAATATACACAAATGCTTAAATATCGGATGTACTAATGGCTAGGCATACAAGGAAGTCAAACTCTCATCCTACTGGACCACTGCTATGGATCTACTCCACACAGGAGGAAAGTGTGGCATATATAATTGCTACACAAAAGTAGCCCCCACTTGGGGATATTGTACAAACATAGTGCAATTCATGTGTAATGGACTGAATAGTGCACATAATAAATTATTCTCAACTGACTACTTTTATTTCAACATTGAAGGAATATCAGAATGTATTATTATGATTATAGTATCATATTAATCCCACAAAGCCCGTCAGAGTCTACAATAGAATAATGTATGCGATTAATTGTTTTCACTCTTCCTTTTCACTACACACACACCTGTTTGAACCAGTGATATATAACTGTGATTTGACCACAATGTGTAACAATCGTAATCCTTTTCACATACTGTTAGGCATCAAGAGGCAGGAGCCCTTTTAGGAGACTTTCACACGCATTCAGGGCCTTTGATGATATGTAACAACTATAAGACTTTCACATCTGATAATAGGAAATCGCACAGGACACACTGTACCTCCATGTGCCATTACTCACATACTGATCATAATACGAGACATGATTAGGGTACACATACACAATATACAACAAGACGAAGGTACTCAAAACATTATCAAGTACGTAGAATAATTTTGGGCAAGTGTCGCTGAAATACAATAAAGTGCACACGCAGAGAAACACATTAAGTGCTTCCAGGTTCTTCAAACCCTTCCTCTTCATCGATCAGTGCCTTCTCTAGAATTACTTTGCCTTCCTAAGACAGGTGAAAGAGAAAGACAGGATAAATAGAATTCCTTTTGTGTGTGTACATGTACTTATGTGTGTGCGTGTGTGTGTGAGAGAGAGAGAAAGGTTACTAGTGTATATACACATTCCATTAAGGGTCAAACTCCACTACAAACCTTGTATTTCTGTGATTCTTCCACCGCATACTCCTGAAGAGTGAAAACAGACAAATAACATGAAGAGACCACTGGAAGTAAGCCAGACAAACATTCCTTTCAGTATAGCCTTTAGCATACACTAAGTGTGAGGAAAATGCAATCTTGGTCCCACACACAAGGTTTCTTATGTATGTGGATGGCAGCCCCACTAGAATGTAATATTGCGTTTGTACAATCAATAAATGGGTAGGTACACTGGGTATATGCTACTGTATGTATGGCATTCTATGGCATACATATAATTTAAATGGAGCACAAAAAGTATGCAATGAATAAGCACACTGTATGTAATGTGATGCATGATGTACATATTATGCATGTGCATACAATCTAGTATGGCATAGCTGACCCTTGATATGCCGTGTTTTTATTCAACTTCAGCTTCAAATTTGAATTTAAAAAGGGCAGTTTGAGTCTGAGCTATGCTGGATTGTAAACACATCTCCAGGACACATACCATGGATAACTGGAGACTTAAGTACTAGGTGTACATGCCACTCACATAAATCCACCCCAAACGTTCCTCACATAGCTTACAAGACACATCTCTTACACTGTGCCTGCCAGTCAGCTGCAAGGAGAGAGTGTGAACATTAAGCTTGTGCCAAAATGCCTCTCCCCACCTTTCTCTCTCTACAATGTGTGTGTGTTTGTGTGTGTGTGTGTGTGTGTGTGTGTGTGCGCGTGTATGTGTGCGTGTGTGTGTGTGCGTGTGTGTGCGTGTGTGTGTGTGTGTATTTGTTGGTGTGCATGTGCATGTGTGTGTACGTACATGTGTGTGTAATGTTTAATACAAGTGTGTGTATGTGTGTGTGTGTGTGTGTGTGTGTGTGTGTGTGTGTGTGTGTGTGTGTGTGTGTGTGCATGAAGACCATTGGATTGAGAGGGATCAAATATGCACATGAAAAAATTATAACCCATTTCACGCGTGCAGAGGTAGCCATCCACATCACCAGTTGTTAAACAAATGTAGGATACAAGTAAGGTAATAAACAACAGCACAAAGGTGGTCATGCATACTACACGTGTGTTGGTATACACGAGTACATGTACAGAATGTACACACGAGTAAACAGACACCTCTAGACTCTGTCGGAATTACATGAGTGCATCAACCAGGCTACGTACTGACAGATGCTAACCTCACGTACAGAAAAATATATTGTAAACATGAAAACAATATCGATGAAGAAATTTACACTACACACACGTGTGTGTGCAGCACACAACACGGAACACACATGCACCTACAACACAGAACACACATTGAGGCACAGCACACAACACACATGTACACACAACATACGTTCACCACACGACATATGCACATACACACATATGGATATAATTCAAGTGTATTCTAGGTGAGCCTCACAAATGAGGCCACACGTGGGACCAATCCAAAAGGGCTTTATTTGTGAGATACTCCTAATTCTAATGACTAAAGTGAACACAGGAATACAGTACATGAACTCCTGGGTTCAGAAGACAGTGGTCCCATTACTGAGGTGATTTTCAAGCAGGAACAACAGTACAAATGCACACATACACACATACATATACATACATAACTATTACATATAATAACATCCATCCATACATGTACATATTAGGAAATGTATTATATATATATATACATTTGATATATATTATACATGTGGTGAATTCTTGTTAATTTGTCGCAAATGTTTTCCAAGAATATATGGTGGATTAATGAGTTTGGCAGATCAACTGGACATTCATTAGTACTTGTATGTATGTCACCTCGATACTGGGAATTTGTGGTGGATTAAAAGGTTTGGCGGATTAACGAGAATTCACTGTACACGCATAGTAGCATACGTGCTGAACAGGGAATTGCTGAGTGCACACAAAGTAATCCTGAATTGGTTTGTACAGTTATGGCTATTGTTATTGTATTCTAACTGGAGAGGCCTTTAGCAAGAGGCTATTATGATATGTAAGCACGCAGTGAACAAAGGATGCAGAAATGAGTGGAAAAAAAAATAGAAAGAACAGTATTTAGATTCAAAGCATTCATCAATATAATTAGTGGCAATGAAGGCTGTAAAGGAGGAATGGAGAAATCAAAGAATTATCAATAAAAAAGATTGAAGAATCAATATTGAAGCCAAATTCAAAACTTTGGTGGCAAGCGTTGATAAAAAAGGCAAATGGTGAAGGAAGACTTTGTAACACGCATCGACCAAGCTGGTCTCCATGAGTTACAAAATTATGCACGTGTCATGTTTGAAAACTTCCTTTCCACTTGTCCATTGTAGCTACGAGCTCCTATGTCGATACAGTCTATCATATTGGGTGTGCATACAGTATTTGTATCATGGTCAACAGATAGATCAAGGAAAAACTGTGCATACATAAGCCATGTAGCACAGGTCACCAGACAGGTTTGATTGCTAGGATTAATTGCGTGAGAACAAGGCAGGAAATTAGTAAACACATTTCTATTGCATATAATATGTTGTGGTGGACTATGTGCATATTTGCAGTACAAAAATTGTCTCTCGTTCACTACACCAGAATACAAGTTGGCTGCATCCTGCCTAGGGGTGCGGCAGACACGTGCTAACTAATTACCTCGGGCTTCGCCCTTTGTAATCAATTAGCACTTTGTATCTACTGCAGCACACCTAGGCAGGATACAACCATTACATATGTACATCATTTATTTCAAAGAAATGAAAAAAAAATGAAAAGGGATATAGGACATCACATTCCTTGAAGTTGAAGAACAAGTTGTGTTTAGCAGAAGCAACATACCGCCACATCTGTACATCACTGCAATGAGCACAGTATCAGGGCATAACCATCTTGCTATCAGCAGCATGTAAATCCTTGGAATACTTAAGCACTTGTCCCATACATCTACATCTACAATGCTTGCTGCATACATCAACAACTATAGAACTTGCTGCATACATCAACAACTATAGCACTTACTGCATACATTAACAACTATAGCACTTGCTGCACACATCAACATCTACAGCACTTGCTGCACACATCATATCCTAGCACACATGGCAATACAGTGAATTCTTGGTAATATGCCACTGATTTATCCACCAAACCTTTCAATCTGCCACAATTTCCCAGTACCAATATAATGTACAAGTACCAATGAACATCCAGTTTATCTGTCAAACTCATTGATCCACCACACTCTTTGAAAACGAATTGCGGCGGATTAACAAGTATTCACTGTAGTAAACAGAAGCCAATACCATAGGCTGTATACGTGCAGGTGTGGATATATACAGATACATACTGTAGTTAGTTCCGTAGATAAGCACATGTTGAAAAATATCAGCCGCACATACGTATGTACTACACATGTACATGCATGCACATATGTATATGCAGACACGTACACACACAGAAAGAGAGAGAGGAGGGGGAGGGAGAGGGGGAGGGAGGGAGAGAGAGAGAGAGAGAGAGAGAGAGAGAGAGAGAGAGAGAGAGAGAGAGAGAGAGAGAGAGATATCAATTTGGATTAAGTTCAACACATGCGTAAAATGAAGGTGTTACTTCACAGCAGGCTAACATGGTGGTACAGTAATGTATGTATGTGGCTATGCATCTTCTGCTTCGAAACAACGATAATATCAGTATCAAGTTGTTCCAATACATGGAAACATCCACAAGGTGGGTGCAACAGATGAATCAGATTCTTAAGCACAATACCTCCGTGGGAGGGATGTACATTCAAATGTCTAGTACTTGAGGAAATAGCCGGTACCAAGTGGCCAAACTGATAACAAAGTGGGAAAGGGACGGAATGCAACTTGAATGGCCACTGGCATCCCCCAGCACACAGCAACATATCATGTAGTCCACGCCACTGTGGGATGTGACCCATTCCGTCGATGTTACGCTGCATGGATAGTTCCAATACTGTGTTAACCACACCAGGTACACAAACGTGTGAGTCAACAACAGACATACATGTAAGTACGTACTTGCGTATGTACACTGAGACTACTTCTCCTATGTATGTATCAGGTTCACATTTCACACCATTGTATGCAGATTACAATTCACACACGTACTGTATATACTTATTATGTACATGCCCTACACTGCTATCATCCATGAGGTGTACTGAGCTAACTGGGTGTGGTCCTAATGAGTATATTGCCCTAGGTAGGCGTGGTCAGAGACGAATTGTGCTAGGTAGGTGTGGTCAGATGGACAGACTGCTAGGTGGGTGTGGTCAGATGGATGAAATGTGTTAGATGGGAGTGGTCAGATGGACGGACTGTGCTAGGCGGGTGTGGTCAGATGGACGGATTGTGCTAGGCGGGTGTGGTCAGGTGGACAGACTGTACCAGGTAGGTGTGGTCAGATGTTCAGATAAGCATGCTCCACTAGGTGGGTGTGGCTCAGACAAGCATGATCCACTAGGTGGGTGTGGTTTGGAGCATACACAACACACGTACACCACATACAAGGACACAGAGACGAAATCATACCATCACTCTATCTTGAATATCACTACAGGTCAAATTCACCCTGGACGAGGAGAAAAACACACAATACAGTAGAACCTCTTCAAGACAAACACAAATTTCTGCTTAACGCAAACCAATTTTGAGCATTATTAGGTTCGCTGTAGAAGTGTACACGTAGTAAGCAAATCCTGATAATAAGAACATCTGATAGCAAGAACTGATTTTGTGGGTCCCTTGTAGTTTATCTTAACGCGTTTCTATTGTGTGCCCAATATTTGTTTATATCCGACTCACTGCGAAATGAATGTGACAGTTCAGTGAACCAATGTCAATTCTCCCATTCATCTTGCCACCAGTGCTGAACAACCTCGCATAGACTTGCACAATACGATTATTATAGCCAACAGGTTATTAACAGTGACTTGTTTTGATTAAAAAGTCCATAAACAAACGTATATCAAACGTATATTAGCATATTACGTAATGAAATACTCCGTAATCTATTGAGTCTTTTTTGTATCTTTCATTGTCAAAGAACGGTCGCGTCGGAAGAGAATAAGGCAGGGACAAAATTGTTAAGATACAATAAAAACTCACACTTTGTTGAAGAGAAAGGCTGTGCCTGTAGCTCCATGGAATCTCTAGAATGAAGAGAGAAAGAAGTCGTCTCACAATATTCGTTCAGAAAGGAAGAAATTCATCCTGTGGCCCTTTTCCATCAACTTACAGTGGATATCAACTCGTTACGGTTCGTCAACGGTGTTCTACACTTCTTACAGCAGTATACTTTAAGTCCTCCGGGATGTTCGATGAATATTCGCCCCATTTTGATTTTAGCAATGCATAAATTAAGTTTGTGACGTATTTGCTGACGTCACACGTTGTCCCGCTGATCGGTGCACGAGAAGGTTACAGTACAGTACAGCTGATTTGCTGAATAAAATAGTGCAGCTTCATAAATGGAACCGCCATGGAGCTTGTATCCGGACATAAACACACACGGTCTTTGTAAGGACGGTTCGCCAGCCATGGAAAGCCCGGCTAGTCAAAGTGGCTCTTTCTGCAGCAGTAGATCTAACGGTGAAGATAGCGACGATGAGAGTGTGTTCGACGAAGAACTTTTAAGACAGTACCAAGAAAGACCACCTTCTCTAAGAATTAACGCTTCTGGAAAGAAGGAGAGAGATCCAAAGTATCACTGCTTAATGGAAAGATTAAGGTAGTTGTAGCTAACTAGCTCGTCGTATATACCATCAACGCCAGTTTAATGCATGCAGCCCTGGTACCTGACAGGAGGCTCGCTCTTGTTTGCCGCCAGAGACCCCAATATCCTAGCACTGTCTCAAAGAAGAATACCAGCATGCAACCGATTTTTCACCGTCTCGCCATATTATATAACCTGAACCCCATTCATTCGACCTATATAACACATAGTGTTGCAGTAATGGTTTACAGACGTGCTCTAGCTGAGTGCCTTCACCTGTATCAGCTAGTATGTATAATTTCGGAGTGGATGGGGAGTACTTACTGCTAGATCTATAAGTGTGTATACGTTTCCAGGACTATTTACCACTCCCTGTTACCCTGGAACAGACTTCCAAGGTGCATACAGACTCTGAGGTGAAATGGTCATTGGTCCCTCACTATAGACTACTGCAGCATAACAATACCAAATTAAATAGGAGATCTGATAATATGAATCGATGGTAATCATTGGTTACCATTATTGCCCAAAAATTACCAATGTATCTTAGACAATTAAGTGTCTTGATTTAGTGTGTCTACCTTAATTTGTGCCAGAAAAAGCCTGAAGGGTGAAACTCTGCAATGAATAATATTTATATCCTCCATGAGAATCTAAATTCGAGGATTGAGTTGAGTTGATAAGTCCGAATATAGCCTCAATGATTTATAATAAAGCATGCCTAACATATTTCACACTGAGATTTGATCATACCACATGTTAGTTTAAACACAGATACACAATTAGTTCGTAATAGTGACATCATTTGTGTTGCTATACACCAGCAGATACTTAGCAACCAGCACAACCACAGCAAGATAGAGTTTACTCCCTTCAATTATTATACTTTCAGTCTGTGGAGATAAGATTTGGTGGTAGGTACACAGTGGCACCAAATTGGAAGTATCTAGGAACCCAATACCTTCCTTTCGTATACGTGTCATGGCTCATCTTCCAAATCACCCTGCCTGTGTTTGTGTATGAACTGCATATTAACCAGACAATCAACCCTCAAAGAACACTTGTGAATTAAGACTATTGCAACATGCACACAGTCACGGGGAGGAGTGCTTGCATTTGTTGTTTACTCCATTTTCAACCACTATAACAAGTGGTCCACCATCGAAAGTGCATGTTTGATCACAGATTAAAATACCCTGTCCATGTTCCTCTGTAATAATCTCATCGCCTTTTCTAGCTGACATTTGTTGCCCTCAATGAGTGAATGTGTTCACTGTATCAATTCATCTGTAAGGGAATTAACATCAAATGCGAGAACAACACAGAACAACATAGACCATAACATGCACTCTCCGAGATTAAACACATCTGCATGCACAGGGAAACCATCACGTCAGACTAATATCCGATATCTTGTGAAGCGGGTGTTTTGTGCACAAGTAGCAAACTGTCTCATAATCCAATAAACAATTCCCACTGGACTTAATTTGAATAATTACTTCATTTGGAATACAATTTCGTAATTACTTAATTTTCCCTTTGGCTGGATGTGCCTGCACTGCAGTATGAGATACATGCTCATCCTCCCATGATAATGTGATAGTAGAAGAGACAGAGAGTTTAAACTCAATATATTATTATAAAAATTTGAGCACCCGATTCACACAGATATGGTCACACTTGGTTTATCCTACATTCATTTATTTAAGACCCATTCACCCCCACCTCTTTGTGATATACCTCCACCTATTCATGGACAATGTACCCTGATATATCCAACACCTGGTTTATCTGCACATTTTCAGGGAACAAGATAAGCCAGGCCCCACTGTACAGATTAATGTGTACTCGCAATATAATATTATGTGCATTTGGAAGAATATAATAAAATACCTACAGTGAATTGTCATTAGTTCCCCAGTGCCAATGTAATCTGCAATCAGTAATGTATATCCAGTTAACACCGCCATCATCGCCA
>OZ026563.1:723823-726323 GCA_964020155.1 Chondrilla cf. caribensis
AAATTATTCGGGAGTATTTTTGGTATGTTTTGTAGAACCTGTGTATAACATGCGTATTGCATCACAGGGGCTGAATATTACGACACATCTCGTGTATGTATATATATATATTATATATATATATATATTATATATATATATATATATATATATATATATTTAAACAGTAATTTGACATGGGACCTAAATATTACAACACAAGTCTCATGAATTACATCACAAGGACACCATATTGCAACATAGGAGCATAAAATACAACATGAGTGCTTTGTATGTAGGTTGTGTGTTTTGTCTGTAAGTTGTGTGTTTTGTCTGTAAGTTGTGTGTTTTGTCTGTAAGTTGTGTATTTTGTTTGTATGTTGGGTGCTTTGTGTGTAAGTTGTTGTGTACTTTATTTGTTTACTGTTGAGTGCTTTATAGTCTTTGTAGTTGTGTGTTTTATAACCATTGTTGTGTGTTTGGTAGTATTTGCTGCTGTTATGTAGTGTTTGTTGTTGCGTCCTTATGAGCCCATGTGTTTGTCATGTTGTGTTTTTATATGCCTGCTACAGTAGTGTTATATGTACAATATAGTATACTACAATACAGTATAGTACAGTACACAGGGTGTATCATACTTGTACTGTGTGGGTCTGTAATATTGTTGAGTTGGGAAGAATTTCAATTGTGATTTTGTCCTACTGGACATGTGTGTTTATTACAACAACCTTCATAATACTGTGACAGCAATGTTTCTCTGTTACATTTCTGATGGTGAAGGTATGTATGATATTCATTGGATAACCATAACAGTATTCATTGATATTCCCGAGATAAACAATGAAATGCTCCCTCATAACCACAGAGTGTCTTAATTCTGGAAGTGTCCTTATTTCCATACCCCAGTGTTAGGATTATGTACTATGAAGACCTTAATAGTGTCCTCACTGTAGAGGTGTCCTCACTGTAGAGGTGTCCTCACTGTAGTGGTGTCCTCACTGTGGAGGTGTCCTCACTGTAGAGGTGTCCTCACTGTGGAGGTGTCCTCACTGTAGAGGTGTCCTCACTGTGGAGGTGTCCTCACTGTAGAGGTGTCCTCACTGTAGAGGTGTCCTCACTGTGGAGTTGTCCTCACTGTAGAGTTGTCCTCACTGTAGAGGTGTACTTGCTGTAGGGTAGCTAGAGGTGTCTACAGAAAAGTCCTTGCTATGGAAGTGTCCTCACTGTAGAGGTGTCCTCAATGTAGAGATGTCCTCACAGCACATTTGTTAATAATATTATTATGATACTCCATCTGTGTTTAGTAATTAAAATATTTAAAATGAGTTTGTCTAATGTTTAGACACAATTACCGTGTTATGTATTATTTCTTCCGTTGTTGTCTGTTCAGATACAAAGACAACAGGGAATTCCGACGTTCACCGTTACAGCCGTCGCGAGATCTCGAGTTCAACACAGCAGAGGACTCAAGGGCAAGCCGTGTTGATATCCCCTGTACCCTTGAGAACTTCCACGCCTCTAACACTTACTCCCAATCATGTTCCTGTGATGCCATGGTTACCAATGGTCCCTCTGCCTCCACCTGCCAACAACGGCTTATTACCTCAAATTCTGGGATCTAATCCAAATGTACAAATTACTGGACCTGCCCACATGACAATATCACAGGGTTGTCCCCAGTTATCATCCTATAAAGTCTGTCAGCTTGTCCCAAGTGAAACCAATGGCACCAGTATGAGAAATTCCCAACTTCCATTCCCACTTCAATTCCAATTTTTACAAACTCAGAAATCCACTGGTGGTATCCTACCGTTACCAACAGCAAATCTCTTCCAAACAGAGATGACTATCTCTCCAACGGCAAACCTAAGGACCTTACCCAAGATCAGCCATTGAATCCCTCAGCAGTTAATTAATTGATTCCATTATGACATGAATCAACTCCACATCTCCATCAATCAATGCACTGCTCATCTCCACCACAATGGGATATCCAGTGCACTGTAATATTGGTTTCTATTTATTTTATATAATACGTACAGTACACTTACAGTATGTTTATAATGTATTTGCTACTTTGCTACAGTATATGTGTCAGGCTTTTATATTATATAGAATTACATTTGTTTCTGATTTTCTATATTTTATATTATAATAATACCTAACAAGGCAGTGTATGTGAAGTCGTTCAGTAGTTTGAGGAGTGATAGTTAGATGTGTGTGCATGTGATAACATGTTTCAACTGTGTGTGTGTGTGTGTGTGTGTGTGTGTGTGTGTGTGTGTGTGTGTGTGTGTGTGTGTGTGTGTGTGTGTGTGTGTGTGTGTGTGTGTGTGTGTGTGTGTGTGTGTGTGTGTGTGTGTGTGTGTGTGTGTGTGTGTGTGTGTGTGTGTGTGTGTGTGTGTGTGTGTGTGTGTGTGTGTGTGTGTGTGTGTGTGTGTGTGTGTGTGTGTGTGTGTGTGTGTGTGTGTGTGTGTGTGTGTGTGTGTGTGTGTGTGTGTGTGTGTGTGTGTGTGTGTGT
>OZ026563.1:728823-753823 GCA_964020155.1 Chondrilla cf. caribensis
ACAGGGCTCATTAGTGAAAAATCTGTATCATGTGGAACCAATCAATTGAGTGACAAGTATGAATTGGAAGAGCATGTGAGAAGTGTTGGGTCGTGGGACAAGCTGTCATTTTAATTGACAATTGTCACTCAGCCAATCACGGGCACTGCCAGCTGCCAATAACAACCAATTAAATCAGAGTTCGTGGGAACATGAGTTGAGAGAATTAGCCATGGCACCTTGGCGTCATACCGCGGCCCTTCATGGTGTCTGCCACTTGTATACCATGTGTGCAACTGAAGAGAGTGATAAAGGTTGAGTGGCATGACGTACCGTATGGCGGGAGATTTTGTGGGGAAAAATTTTAGCGGATGACTCCAAAATTGAAAAATCACAGATAACATTTTTGCAGATGCTGGCCACAGTTATGTGATAGGACAATGAGAATGCTTAATTCGTGGATTATATTTTTTTCGGATGTTAGGCCAAACACGAAATTTGCAAAAATTTTGTCCCACGTAAATTTCCTGCTATTTGGTATCATGCTTCAATTGTTATAGATACTACATAAGTGAGTGAGCTCTTATCGTAAGTGGGTGGAGCGCTTATTATAAGTGGATGGAGCTCTTATCATAAGTGTGTGGAGCTCTTATCATAAGTGGGTGGAGCCCTCATTGTAAGTGGGCGGAGTTTTTATCATAAGTGGGTGGAGTCCTCATTGTAAGTAGGTGGAGCTCTTATCATAAGTGGGTGGAGCCCTCATCATAAGTGGATGGAGCCCTCTCATCATAAGTGGGCGGGGCCCTTACCACAAATGAAAGGGTTCTCATCACAGCAGTGCAGCCATCGTTACAGACTCCATGCCAACCACCTCAGGCTCTCTCAACTGGTAACAGCCAACTGCTTACCAATTCATATTCGTCAAAGAGAGAGATCAGAGAATGAGGGATGATCTCATAAAAGCCTTCCAAAAAACTGCCAATTTGGTCATGAATAGCTTCTGTAAGCTTCAGTTCAGTAACCAGTTGCACGTATTCACCCTACAGTGGAAGAGAGGTTAGGATGCTCACACTGGCTCTTCTTATGCATATTGTACATACTGCACATACAGTGGATACTGCACATACAGTGGATACTGCACCTACAGTGGATACTGTACATACAGTGGATACTGCACATACAGTGGATACTGCACATACAGTGGATACTGCACATACAGTCGATACTGTACATACAGTGGATACTGTACATACAGTGGATACTGCACATACAGTGGATACTGTACATACAGTGGATACTGCACATACAGTGGATACTGTACATACAGTGGATACTGTACATACAGTCGATACTGTACATACAGTCGATATTGCACATACAGTGGATACTGCACATACAGTGGATACTGCACATACAGTCGATACTGTACATACAGTGGATACTGTACATACAGTGGATACTGCACATACAGTCGATACTGTACATACAGTGGATACTGCACATACAGTCGATACTGTACATACAGTCGATATTGCACATACAGTGGATACTGCACATACAGTGGATACTGTACATACAGTGGATACTGTACATACAGTCGATACTGTACATACAGTCGATATTGCACATACAGTGGATACTGCACATACAGTGGATACTGTACATACAGTGGATACTGCACCTACAGTGGATACTGTACATATACTCATTACAGCGACCACTCTCAATCAATGCTCGTGTGCATATGTACCTTGTTTCTGTCATTGACTACTATTTTGGCTCCCCCGGGCTTCAGCTCGCGTTCTTTCGTGCAGCCAAAGGCATCCGTCTCGATGCTGAAGGTCAGGTCTAGTCCCAGTTGGTCAATCTCGTGGTCCAATAGCCACTTCAAGTGTTGCAAATGGGAATCGAAATGGAAATCAATGCTACGTAACTCTAAACACAACAAAACTGGCAACATCTCATACCCCCCCCCATAACTACTGTGTGAACTGTGTACTTCATGTGCTCACATATCATCTCTCTCACCTGTAGATTATTGGCATATTCATGATCTATGCTCTCTACATCTTTATAATTGACACGCACACCTACGTATAGTATGCATGCATAAGTATGGGTCCAGTGTACAGGATATTACAGCAAGTATTGTATACACAATACACTGTGTTATACAGTACACTCAGTACACAGTACACATAGTACACGTAATACACACATTACATACAGTACATACGGTACACACAGAATATACAGTACACACAGTACACACAGTACACACAGTATATACAGTACATACTGTACATACTGTACATACTGTACACACAGTACATACAGAACATACAGTACATACAATACACACATTACACACAGTACACACAGTACATACATACATGCAGTATGCACACACATATCTGTGATTTATGATGTCTGATAAACAATCTGTACAGAGTGAACACCAGTACTCACCTAGTATGTGTTTGTAGAACGATCGGGTGAAGTAGACATTGAGGAGGTTCTTGTGGTAGATGGCTAGGGCCATGATCCGTCCAGCAAAGGAGAAGTAGTTGAGATGATCCGGGTTGATGGGAGAGAGACTGTTGGGCTGGAATGTTGCTCCTACATGACAAATGGGAGAAGGAAGTGAGGTACTTGAAGAGAACCATTCAAACTACTCTTGTTCGCCCCAGCATCCTTTAAACTGCCCCCTTCTGCCCTCAATGTCGCCCTTAATCCACAAACTACCCACTAATGCCCTAAATGTCCCTAAAATGCACAAACTGTCCCTCAACTTCCCTCTATGTCCCCCAACAGCCCTCATACTGTCCCCAATGTTTCCCTGACTGTTGCCAACTCCCCCCAACCTGATAGCACCACACGCTCCTCATTTCACACGGAAACAATGACTCCTTGATAACGGTGAGTACCCTCTCCAGGTGTCCTCAAAGTGCCTCAACACTCACTGAACTTGCCAAGCCACTCTCTGTTAACAGCAGTAGTCTCACAGTACAGAGTACACACGTAAAGATGTACAGTGTGTGTTGTATGCAGAAATGATTGTGTCTCGTGTGATGTGAAATAGCTCACCGTTGGATGAAGGGATGAACAGAGCATAGTCAGGATTCAGTAGTTCAGTTGAGACACTGTCGAACCACTCCCTCTGGACTCCAGCACCCTGTACAGGGAGGAGGAGCATGACACCACACACATGTGCAAATGACAATTTATAGGGATACGTACATATGACAATCTGGACACGTATAAATAACTTTATCAAGTGAAGTTGGAATGTATGTACAGTACATTAGATCCCAGGTTAGCTACAGTGGATGTACGTATGTAGCAGTAGGCAACATGTGGTACACCTGTCATACACATGTATGTACACATAAACACACACACACACACACACAGACACACACACACATACACATAAGCACACACACACACACACACACACACATACACACACACACACACACACACACACACACACATACACACACACACACAAACACACTCACACACACACACACACACACACACACACACACACACACACACACACACACACACGCACGCACGCACACACACACCATTCCTTCTTCTCCTGTAAACTGAATGACCAATTTATCTTTCAATGCCGAAGAATCTCCCTCAAGGATTTGAGTACATGAGCTTGTAAACAAATTATCTACAAAATTCACAGCAGGAGTGTACTATACTTTACTGTGCTGTATTTTACAGTATAATACGTACATGTATTGTACAGTAATATACTGTACAGTAATAATTATTGTACTGGACAGTACTAACCTCTCTCCACAACCACAGGCTTGATGCCTTGAAGAACCATGGGGACTTCCGGGGATTTCCCCTTATAGAGGTTGTCAAAGAACCATTTTTTTCTGACTTCAAATGGCTACAGTGTGCACACCGCACAGTTTGAGAAGAACACACAGCGGGGAGAAGGAAGGAGGTACTGACAGGAATGTGGACAGTGTGGAGTGCATTCAAACCCTCTTACCTGCTGTCTGATGATGTACATGAAACGAAGGAGCAGTTCAGGATGTTCAAGGAGAAAGTGGAAGTGTTGGAAGATGAGTGTCGGTTTTCTGCAGACGAATCAGTAAAAGTGATGTGAATTCCGTTACGATAGCTCCCTTAGTTTCACAGCCATGTAGCAAACAGGAACAAGTACAGCCTGGTCTCACCGTGGACAGCTTACGGGAGAGGCCAGTACACACATATGGTATCCATACTATGGATACAGTTCCATACAGTCCTCACACATGAAGTAGCTCATATAATTACAGTACACAACCACTACAGCGTATATGCAAGTATACACATACGTATTTATATATACACTGTATGTGTATGAGTGTACACACACAGACTTTATTGTATGTTCACATATTATAGGTATATTGCATATTCCACAGTATAACTACTACCTAGCGATGAGGACCTTCACCACTGGTTCATGGGCATCGACAAATCTTGCCAGAGATGGGTGCATAGTGCCCTTCAACCTGCAACAGGAGAGGCCAGTACATATATACGGTATCCATACTGTGGATACAGTTCCGTACAGTCCTCATACATGAAGTAGCTCATATAATTACAGTACATAACCACTACAGCGTATATGCATACGTAGAAGGATTGAACCCGAAGTATGGAGATTCCAGTTCGTCAATTGCCATCACTGGCTATCAATCTAACACTGATTGATGGGAAGTTCCGGATACAAGATAACAAACACAATAAGGTTAACAAGACAACAAACAAACACAACATGGTCCACAGGACAACAAACAACACAACGAGGTTCACAGGACAACAAACAACACAACATGGTTCACAGGACAACAAACAACAACATGTTTCACAGGAAATAGCACAATTATAATATAAGAAATCCACACTTTATTGAAGGGTCTTTTGATTGAGCTTTGCAACACAAAGCAAATCCATGAGTAGCCGCACACAGTCGATCTGCCATAGCATCCACTGGAGACTCTTCGCCATTCTGAGTTTCTGTACGTCAACGGAGTGAAAACGAGGAACAATAGACATCACACAAAGTAACTCAGGAGTACTGCAACTGTATGTACAGTATGTGTGTACTGTATGTACATACGTATGTACAGTGTGGTACACATGGAAATGACTGAGTAAAATACTGTACAGATGTACAAGACAAAAAACACACAGTATACACTGTACAGATGTACAAGACACAAAACAGACACACAGTATACACTGTACAGATGTACAAGACACAAAACACACACAGTATACACTGTACAGATGTACAAGACAAAAACACACATAGTATACACTGTACAGATGTACAAGACACAGAACACACACACAGTATACACTGTACAGATGTACAAGACACAGAACACACACACACAGTATACACTGTACAGATGTACAAGACACAAAACACACACAGTATACACTGTACAGATGTACAAGACACAAAACAGACACACAGTATACACTGTACAGATGTACAAGACAAAAACACACACAGTATACACTGTACAGATGTACAAGACACAGAACACACACACAGTATACACTGTACAGATGTACAAGACACAAAACACACATATACAGAATACACTGTACAGATTTAGAGTACAGATGCGAGTATTACACAGCAACACAGGTACAGACAGCAGACAGACCTGAAACACTATTGACAGGCTGAACGTCTGTTTCAAGTAGGACAGCTTCTTCAGCCGACGTGCTCCTACGAAATGAAGATGGTGAGGAGTCAGGGAGTCTCTCCAGATTGAGACTTCTTCGATTCATCTTCTTCTTCATCTCTGTTGACAGGTAGGCTTTTCTTCTGATAGGGGGGACGCTGTTCACAATAGCGGCCGCTACTGCAGGTCTGCCTTGCTTCTCAACTGAGACATCTGCAATGTGTGCAAACAGGTAGGGGGACACTGGGGTAATGTGGGACACTGGGGTAATGTGGGACACTGGGGTAATGTGGGACACTGGGGTAATGTGGGACACTGGGGTTATGTAGGACACTGGGGTAATGTGGGACACTGGGGTGATATGGGACACCGGGGTAATGTGGGACACCGGGGTAATATGGGACACGGGGTAATGTGGGACACTGGGGTTATGTAGGACACTGGGGTAATGTGGGACACTGGGGTAATGTGGGACACTGGGGTAATGTGGGACACCGGGGTAATGTGGGACACCAGGGTAATGTGGGACACCGGGGTAATGTGGGACACCGGGGTAATTGGGTAATGTGGGATGGATGAGAATTACAACAACTAACCCTTAGGTTGTTTGAAATCTGCCCTCTTGATTTCCTCTCCAAGAAGGTCAAACCAGGAGTCGATGGTCCCCCAGACTGGCTCCAGCACCTTGAGGATGTCGACATAGCACAGCTTATGCCTGTGGTGCTCAGACTGCGGGATGGAAAATGAGCCACTTCTCGAATACAAAGGGGTCAGGGGAGGCGACCGCTGGGAAGGTCCATCCACAGAGGTGTTACTCCTGTTTCTGTGGTGCATGTGGCCACTTGTGGAAATGGCCGACGACATTTCACCCGGGGACACCACCACAGGTGGAATGTACAACTCACACAAAACGTTAACCCCGCTCAGGAACTGCGGTATCAGAATCTCCGCATCACTGTTATTACTGTACATCAGAGATGGAAAAGGTTGATTGAAGAGGGTTTGAACGTGTGTATCCTTGGCAACTACAAACCTTAAAAGTTCCATTCCCTTTTGCTGGACCTTCAGACATAGGTCCTCAATCAGAGATACACCACAGTAGACAGTATCGACATGTTCCTCTGCTATTGCCTTCAAACAAGTCAGCAACTGTACATCACAGAGAACTTGTCGAGATAAACATCTTGTACATGATACATTTGAATCATGCAATCTGCAAACCAAGCTCACCTTGTTCTCTGGTTCGCTACTTTTGAAAACAACACCCAACACATACTGCAAGAGGGCTGGATATTTCTTCAAAATTTGTACAAGACAGTTGGAGTAGCCATCCTGTATATAAAATGCAATGATATACTGTATATATACATATTATATGAAAACAATTATTATGCATGCGTATAAATAAGCGTGCGCGTAAGATAGCTAAACCACAAGTATTGTGTTAGCGAAAAACGTCGTTATAAATGTGAACGCGAACGACTACTAGGCGTGTTGTATGAGCCGAGAGAAGGTTAGCATCTCCCTCGATAAGGACGAGAACGTCTTCGGACGTATACAACACACTGGTTAAGGCCCTGCCACCTTGTGTGGCGTCTCAACCAAATTTTTTCTCAAAGGGACATGTGGCATGCAAAACTGGACCTTTTTCTCAAAAACAGACACAATGAGGGTATCACATTAACATGAGCACTGAATGCATTTGGAAGTGGAGGGTGACTATTTTGATCATTTACTATGGAAATGCTTGAGTTTCCAGTTGCAGGCATGTCAGAGTAATGGTCAGGGCCATTAGGAACACTTTCATGTACGTGCAGCCTGCGAAGGCTTGGATGAGGTAATTTCCAAATAGGAACCAATTGAGTAAAACGGTGAATATAGCTGTGGGAAGAATCTTGAGAATGTACTCCCCCATCCACATGTAGACACCACTAAAGGTAAAAAAATGACTGCACGGCTGGTGTAGAGTTGTACCCTTATACAGAGATCGATGGGGTGTGTGCCATCTTTGGCAGAGACGCACACTGCTCCGTGGGATAGCAGAACGTCCAGACAATGAATTTGTCCATTTCTGTGCATGGAACAGAAGCAAATGATAAGTAATGATTCGACATATTTAGTGTTGATAGAGACTGTTCTCACTTGCAAGCAAAGAATAGTGGATTTCTTCCATAATTGTCAAAAGTGTGATAGTCCGCACCTCGTTCCATCAGAAAACTCAGTGCCTATGAGTGAGGCAATGAGTGCATAACATAAAACAGCATAACATGCATCCGGTTACCTTGAATGGCTACACCAGTCCCGATGAGCGTATAGCAGAAATACTGATCTTTGATATTCGAATTTATTATGCAGTGGAAATTTTTGAGGCAGGTCAACCACTTAAGTAGAGGATCTTAGAACACAAATGTGCTGTACAAGCCTGGACATGCACCTTCAACGACTACACAACCAAAGGTTTGAACTGTTTAGATTCTACTGAGGGCTTGCTGATATGAGATTCATTCATAGAATACCACACCTACCTTGGCGTGACCATTCTGGCAGGCAAAATGAACAGGAGTCTGTCCTTGAGAATCCTGGAATCACAGAAGACACGGAGTGAGCACGCAGACACTTTACCACTCACTAGAACTACTGCATGTACCATATTGTTGGAAAGGGAGTTGGTTGGCTAGGTAGCATCTTATGGATAAGTTCATTGGAATTTAACTAGCCATAGAAAATTTTACTTCACCAAACGTTTCCGCAGCTAACTGATACCTTCATCAGTGGTATGCACACTTGTATTTTGACACTGTACACTCTCCCAGTAGTCATACCACTGACGAAGGTAGCAGTTAGCTGCCGAAACATTTGGTGAAATAATTTTTTTTATGGCTAGTGAAAATCCAATGAACTTATCCATGCATCTACCATAGCATAACAAAGACCAGACCCTTGATAATTTAACGCTCTTTGCGCAACAAATAATGTTACATTTACAAAGTTCGCCAAATTATGGCTATTATGATGGTATAGTCATAGACTCTCTATACTATAGAGAGTCTATGGTATAGTGATACAATCATATATATATATATATATATACATACACTGAATATATCATTGATGATATAGAGTTGCTGGACTATGGAGGCTTACATTATGTATGTAGGCATGCTGGTTGAACTCACGGAGATGGATGGAGGTGCTCCATGGTCCATGAGGAGTGCAAGCAACTGGACCCTCCCACTACAAGCCAACCAATGCACCTGCATGTGAGAGAAAGAATGGAATCACGCTCAAACACCACCTCGGTGACGGGACCACACCCATTATCGGAACCAATACCTCCCAGTACAAGGAATTGCTCTACTGTTGTACGTACTCTATATACAGTGAAACCTCTATGAAAGGACTCTCCCAATACAGGACACCATAGAAATTACCTCCCTACAAAGGACGCTCTGTAAGGCAACAAAAATAGACTTCCCTATAGTGCTAATACATTTTTCACCTCTGAAGAGTGGACAACCTCTCTACAGTGGGCAAATTACCCGGTCCCAATTTGTCCTTTATAGAGAGGTTCCACTGTACTTCCAGCATGAGAATTAAGACCACCTCACAATCAGGACCACTTTAACCAGTCACATACTGTGTATCAATAATGGAGCTCCATTGCAATGCTCTTTATTGCATGCACATACAAGAGAAGCACAGTGGTGGACAACCTACCACATTCAGTCCAGATGAATCTTGATAATTGATATCAGAACCAGCTTCCAGCAGACGCTTAACACACTTGGAATGCCTACAAATTGTGGTCGGTAGAGATACAACCCATAACATCCACACACAGATTCCGACGAGCAACCTCCATTGTACGGAATTGAAAGGACTATTAGCCTCTCCTGGATCTATTCATGACGTCACCTCAACAATTACTACCATGCCGGATCACCAAACGAGTGGTTTACACAATGTTTATATAAGACCATAGGAAAAGTTCGGGATGTGGTAAGGTACAGAGGGAGCACCAGACTGGTGTGAAGTGATTATGTTTCCAAGACCTGCGAGTCTGGAGAGTGGGTTGTTAGAACACAACACCTGGTCTTGCATAGCAGCAGTGATCCCGAACAAGGTCTGGTAGCACAAGATCCCCAAAATAATAACTGGCCAGTTTGATACATGGTGACATGCTCACTTTACATACGGAGACTGCCACCAAGCTAATTTACATACATATATACATACATACATAATTATTATACACATACATGTAATAGTAATTTATATGCTGTATGCATATTATATATATATATATATACATATATAAATGTATTGTGTAGGTACGGCTGTCATACCTATATACTGTTTCTACCACTCACCCATTCCTGGCTGCATTGTAGAGGGCGTGCACACCATTCTGGTCCAAATTGTTAGGGTTTGCCCCTCTCCGTAGCAACACGTCAATACATTCTAGAGCTCCAACACTGTCACATACAGAAGAAATAACACACACTCGTGTCTTTCACACTGAGTGACAACATAACATTCATCGTTACCTCGCGGCTGAGTGAAGAAGAGTTCTCTTAGCCCTGCCAAATGTGATGTTGACGTCATAACTCGAACCATCCAACAGTTCAGAGAGATGTCTGGATTGATTTTGCATGACAACCGACAAAAGCATGTGACCAGCATCTTCTTTGTCTACATAAGATGGATAAAACAGCGATGCAGTGAAGTGAACACGACACAGTACACATCAACGGGCGTCGCTCGATATTTACACACCACCACAGCAATTGACACACCAGGAGGGAGCTCTACTGTTCTTCCCTTTTTCAGGGCTTTCTTTAATCTGTTCACAAAATCCATTTCCCGATTTCAAGCCAGCTAGATGCCTCTTGCGCAACGCGCACTCGACTAATGTTAGAGCATAGAGTGTATACACTGAATACGACATGTACAGTATGCACATAGTGCTTGATGCAGTACACGAAGGGACTATAAATGGGACGGAAATTGTAGCTATTTTTAGAATTTTGACGTCGGGCACGGCTAAAAATAGACACACCTATGAATATTGTTATAGGTGGGCGTGCTCGCCGATCAAGGTACCCACATTCCCAAGCCATACAAGCCGAAGTCGAAGAAGACGACGAAAGATGTGCTGTTGGTCCAGCTATACGTGGCCAGCCTACATTTGGTCGGTTGTCTCTGTAGTGGCGGCCGTGACGGTTTCCTTTTCGATTTATTTCTCGAACTGGGTCGAGATAATCGACTCCTCAAGGGGCAACGTGACCTCCCTGTCCCCCTACCGTACTTGCGTGAATCAACGTGAGAGGATAACCGTCGAGTGCTCTGATTATCTCAACTTCGATCGGATACTCTCTGACGAGTGGAGAGCATGCACAATACTCCTGGGAATCGGCGCTTGCTTGCTAATCCTCGTGGCTATTACGTCTCTGTTCGGGATGGTGGTACCTCGTCTGTTCTCCAAGGTTGTAACTGTGTTGATGGCAATAACGCAGGGAATTGCAGGTGAGTGTGTGTGTGTGTGTGTAAGGAATAGAACCATTTCTAGGTGAAGGGTAGGAACGTTTTCTCGTTGTGTGTGTGTGTGTGTGTGTGTGTGTGTGTGTGTGTGTGTGTGTGTGTGTGTGTGCTCTCATGTGTCTGTGTGTGTATGTACACACGTGTGTATCTGTCTGTGCTTGCAATTATGCATCTGTGTATTATATACAACGGCCCAAGAGTGTATCAATATGATTTAGGACGCCAGTACACCTCATGCATGGATATACACTTTTACCAGTACCAAAAATATGAATGTTGACTGGAGACAATGCGAATGAAATCATAACAGTTTTCTGCACTTTGTTGTGTTGTTACTGCCTGTGCACCTCACTGTATGTATCATGTAGTGCATTCTTATTTGATCGAAATTGTGTCATTCATTGCCCGGCATCTGTCCATCCTTTGGTTCATTACCCCCAGCTATTTCACAGACCTGTAGGTGTGTAATAGCTGACTTTGTTTCATTATCGCTGTACACAGTTCTGTTTATTCCTAAATGGCCCTGGTACATCAAAGGGGGTTTTGACATTTGTCATTGTCCTTTGAGATTGACTACAAAAAACTATATTCATCATGTTCTAACTCGGAGACTTCACCAGCTGTATTGGACCCTCCAATACAGATCCACCACTGATGAGATGCTGGTCAGGTGTCTCCCCAGTCTCCTAGCCACAGTTCTTAATACCTTTAATCCCATTGTTGAGACTTTGTGTTATAATCTTCCGCCCTAATTGTCTGGACAATGCAAGGTTATGTTGTCTGTCACGCTGCATTGACCCTCTTCAACGATCTGGTTCATATTACAGTTCACAAATGGAAAGCTTAACATATGCTTTGTTAGTCTAAGGACGTACCTCTCATTGATGGAATGTTCTCATATAACGAGTTGTAGAAAATTTAGCCTTTGCCTCTGCTTTCTTCTGGGTTGACTCGCAATGTGTGCCTTCTATCCTACTAGCAGTTATTGATCTCACTCTTGTGAATGTTCAGGATATATCAGTAAAGAGGTGGACAATGACTGAGCTTTTTATGTAGAGGAAAACTAGCACTATCGCAAATATTCTATGGAATCATACTTCAATTGGGCAACAGAAGTACAATTCAAGCATTAAATATTAAAATGATTAGAGTTAGACCCACTTAGCTTTAATTTATATTCTATCCAATTCAGATATATCCCAAAAATCTCCTTTGTCATAAGTCTGAGGTCCCCGGGAGTCTGTATTATGTGGGCTCTGATGTACATTTGATAGCACCCTACCTCTCCTTTCCAAACTTGAATTCCTCTCAATGATACTCTATATACAAAGGAATGGGGTAACTTCTTATGTATGAAGTTGTATACATTATCAGAAAGGTCTTTACTGAGATGTCTTGTACGTAATATGCACCGTACATACAACCGTATGTACTGCATGGCACGTTTGTAGTATACTGTATATGCTGTGTGTAATCTATGGGCTGCACATGTGTATGGAGACATTCAGTACTTCAATGTTTTCCAAATTTAATATTAAAATAATAAATTTGGCAACTTTTGGATTTCACTTTACACATATGTACACATCAAAAAAGTCTTCTTTTTGTCGTTGTGTTAGTAATTGCGAATTTTCTTCTCACTACAAACATGTACACCACCTGTGAACCTTTGGTGTGGTGAAATAGTAGCCAGGATGTTGTGTACAATTCCCCACACGCTATATGCATTTCGCATTGTGGAGTAGAACGTATCCATTGATTTTGCCGTGAACAGGTTTACGTCTACATGTGTGTTGCAGAAAGGGAGGCTGGTGCATTGAAATAATGTGTGTGCATGTGTATGTTTAGTTGAGTATGTGTGCGTGCATGTATGTCCCCCTGTGTGTGTGTGTGTGTGTGTGTGTGTGTGTGTGTGTGTGTGTGTGTGTGTGTGTGTGTGTGCATGTGTGTGTGTTTGTACAAGTGTGTGTATGTGTGTGCTTACAATCCTACCAATGAGTACAAAATGTCTCATCTTCATGTCTCTCTGGACAAATGATCAATTCCGACACTATCTTTCATGTACAATGGTGTGCTGTTCACAGCTTTTTTAGACACATCATATCCCACATGGCAGGTGGGAAGCCATACCACATTTATGTAGATGTCCCTACACAGTGTCGTGGGAGGTCGGGTACACCAAGTACAGGTATCCCAAAGAACAGAGCTGAAAGGTATACGGCAACGGTTTACTAGGACTACTGTTTACAACTGACAGGATATTGCGTTCAAGACGGACATTTGTTTGTTATGGCATGTCTGTGTGTTATGGGAGACTTTGCTTTGATCATCCAACACTGACAGATGGTGCCAAGAGCTGATGATATTCATAGGCACAAGACATGGTGCCCTATCTACTGTGTACACTAATCCCAACATGTGGTATATATTGTATGTACAGGCAGTGCATACAGTTGGATTGTATGTACGATTCTTGTGTATAACAGCCGTAAAGCATGAAAGTGTTCTTGGGGTGCATTGGACCTGTCCAATGAAGTCACCTGTGTGACGTCTGATGTGAATATATGACCTCATGTACAGTGGAACCTGTCTAATGTGGTCACCTGTGGGACCTCATGTACAGTGGTACCTGTCTAATGTGATCACCTGTGGGACCTCATGTACAGTGGTACCTGTCTAATTTGATCACCTGTGAGACCTCATGTACAGTGGAACCTGTCTAATGTGGTCACCTGCGAGACCTCATGTACAGTGGAACCTGTCTAATGTGGTCACCTGTGGGACCTCATGTACAGTGGGACCTGTCTAATGTGATCACCTGTGGGACCTCATGTACAGTGGTACCTGTCTAATGTGGACATGTATTCTTTATATTGGTGTGGCCAGTTTACCAAGCTGACCATCTTGGGTAGTTGGGTAGCTGTTTGTACAGGGTCCACATACTAACTAATGTAGTTAGCTGATAATGAGTTGATCTTTGTGTATCTTTTTGTGGATTTTAACCAAACAGCTATTCATAATGGGGTAATTGGTGTCCTGTTACAATATTATACGTAAATTTGATTTGGAGACTGATTGTACAGGATGACTGTAATAGAAGGTGGAATTGCTCATGGTGGGATCTTGTAAATATTATCCTCGGAGATGGTGGTAGTGTTGAAATGTGATCTCTTCCTGTATTTACATTTGTACTTGGTGTGTGTTGGGGGAGTGAGGTGATGAAGTTGTAGGTGGATTGAAGGCTTGGGCACATGTCTGTATGTGAGCATATACTCATCCACAAACATGTACACCACACGCACACACACAAACACACACACACACACACGTTGGTAGTGTATGTGTATACGTAAGTCATTACAATTCATGTAATTTCATCTTCACAATATTTGTCAACTTCTTATCTTTATCTTTCTCTCCCTTTCAGTGCTTGTGTTAACTACAGTGGTGTTCCTCTTCCCAGCTGGATTTGGCAAAATCACTGACTGTACAGAATCTGAATCCTATCGCCTTGCTTCTCCCTGTTCCGTGGGCTGGGCATACATCGTGTTCATTGTGGGGACGGTGATCGGGATTGTGGCAGTCATGTTGTCATTGACACCATTGAGAACACGGAAAAAGCCAGATGAAATCGATCACATTCCCTACGACTCTTAATCTTGAGATAGCAGCCATTTTATCAGTTATTGTTATGTGTATATATGTTTATATATGTTCGATGCTTGGACTTTATTACAATGTAATTGCATTAAAACACAGATATAATTTAAAATGATGTATAGACTTGCTGTGTTTGTGTGTGTATTGTGTGTTTACATAATTTTATGTGAAGCGGCATTGTGTACAAATGGGTGTGGTAGCATGTACAGCTGGGAGTGGCAGCATGTACAACTGGGTGTGGTAGCATGTACAACTGGGTGTGGTAGCATGTACAGCTGGGAGTGGCAGCATGTACAACTGGGTGTGGTAGCATGCATACAGCATTTTAATGTAATTTTATATAATATAATATTATTATACATAATAGCATATACAGATATGCTTGAGATTATATGAAGGTACATGCTATATAGTGTACTTCACACACATACTGGCTCAACATAATATCATCAATAGGATTGTGACAATTATCCGCTCATGCAATTTGCAATTCAGTCAAGCTTGAATTTCGATTCCACAGACTTGACATGAAATGATCGGATTGGACACGGGTACCCAAAACAATGAATCACAAGTGTTTCATTCTGTGCTTGGTTCTACTGTTCAATTTGGTTCTAACAGTGAACTTCTTTTTCCTCACAACTTTTCTCTTCTTGGATCCACCACCATCGTCTCTTCCAGAACTAAGTTCATGGTTAACCTTAGTTTGAAGTCGCTTTCTGCCTTTATTAGCCGTCATCAGAAACTCTACATGTGTCACAGGTTGGATGTAAAGTGCGAGAGAATGAGAGAGGTCCACCCAACACAAATAGATGGATGGAGTCGTGGCTACATGTGGGCTAGTGGGACTAATTCACAATGAAAAAAAAACTGGTGAAGTGGGGTTACCCGACAAAAAAAGGATGGCCAGGTACACTAACTGACATATACAAGTGTAGTTGGACTACCCAACAAAAAAGGGTGGCTGAGTGGGTACAAGATCAATAGACAGGTAGAGTTGGGCTGCCCAACAAAAAAGGATGGATAAGTAGAAAATGTAGACTGGTAGTGTTAGGGTGCCCAACAAAAAGGATGGGTGAATGGGACTAATCCAAAAAAAAACATATAACTGAAGTCTAATCTGGTACTTGAGACTAACCATCACTGGGTTCCTCTCCAACCTCACTCCTGTACCACTGAGCATCATCATCATCATCATCTGTCCCCTTGGACTCTTCTTCTGACTCGGAATCAACCTCCAGTTTGTTTTCCTCTGTTGATGTCTTCCTCATGCTATGCTTCCTGTGTAGGTCAAGAGGAAGTAATTAGGCTGGGCAAGTTGAATACATGAAAGTACTGTACAGAGACCACTCAGTGTCTACCCAGAACATCATGCTCAAAACATGCCATGAAATCTACTTTCCTGTAAACTAAATACTGAGAATTCTTAATAAACAGGAGGCAAGGTCACCAGACAGGGGCAAGGTCACCAGACAGGGGACAAGGTCACTGGACAGTGGGATAAGTTAGTTAAAATAGGTGCTGTTCCATCAGAATGGGGAGAGCTACAGGATGTATACTGTATGCATGCACATATCCACTACAGGTAGTTGGTTTGTGGAGTTATCTCTTGATGACCGTGGACACATCACAGCACAAAGCTACAGACAGAACCTGTGGGCCTCTCTCTCCACCTGCTTTCTTTTAACATTTTCCTCCTGCTGCATTCTTCTCATTTCCTTCAACTGCCTGCCAAAGAGACCACAAAAGAAACACAATAATTGATGCCATAATAGCATCATTAGTGCGTTATCCTCTTTGAGGTCACCAACTTCTTCTCAGCTCTTCTCTTCTTCAATTCTTTTATTTCCTTTTTGGTTTTAGTGACTGAAACAACAATTAGGAAAAATATAACGACAAACACACCACAATTGTAACCAGGAGATGGAAGTAGGTACAATGTACACACTACAAGGGGCACAGTGAGGGAGTTCCCTGAATGGTAACACACACTCCATCTGTGAACACACTCCCCTTTTGTGCAACAGAGACAACTTACTGAATCCGTGATACAGAACAGCTCCACTACAAAATCCTTCCTCGATCTTCACCAGCTGGAGAGTCATTCTGGGACCAATCTTGGAGTAAAACAGTAAAAGAAGCTTTATTATATTGTCATTACTACGTAATTCAACAGTAATAAATTGATCATTATCAATCTTGTGTGTGTGTGTGTGTGTGTGTGTGTGTGTGTGTGTGTGTATGTTTGTGTGTGCGTGTGTCCAAACACTACCTCTGTCAGTTTCACTGTGCTTTGCTCAGACTTGAGGTTACCTCTCCCTGGGAGGTCCTGAGGTAGGGTGACCCTTGTGTCTTCTTCTTCCGCTTCACTCTCAGACACATTTCCTCTACAGAAATGACCAACAAGATCATATCGTACCAGCATTGTCACACTACACAACTGCCCTTTCTACTCTACAATATGTAGCTATACATGAATCTACACACACATAAGCACCTATACATACCGTACATGACAAACAATACAGAATAATCAATTGACACATTTACCTACAAACACATACATGTGATGTGTACTATTTGAGAAAATTACCAAATTCAGCTTTTATACATTTGGCAAAACTGTTCTAGCATTGTACATACACAGTGTGGTTAAACCTTGACTACTTGGCTCACACACACACATGATACCACATTTCCTTGTTCAGCCAACCTGCACACACAGAATGTACACAATGTCTGACCTCATGACAAAGTCTGCGATATCCTTGTACTTGTGTAGGTCTGGAATCTGAGTCTTCACAAGCTTCTTTATCGATCTGCTCATCCCAGCCGGAACAACCTTTATGTGACTGCAATCGGAAGGCATGCACATACATGAGAATATAATACACATGTCCGGAATGTACATACATGTGGTCAAAATATTGTACATTTGTACATGTGGTCAGAGTGTACATACATGTGGGTAAAATGTTGTACATTTATACATGTGGTCAGAATGTTCATTCGTACATGTGGTCAGAATGTTCATTTGTACATGTGGTCAGAATGTTCATTCGTACATATAATCAGAGTGTACATACATGTGGGTAAAATGTTGTGCACTTGTACATGTGGTCAGAATGTACATTCGTACATATGATCAGAATGTACACAGATGTGGTCAAAATCAATGTATGTCCATGCATGTGCTTAATCTCGTCCCTTGAGAGTCAGATGAGATGAGAAACCTACTAGTGTCTAAACTCAATCATCTTAGTGTCTGTGTTGAAGTTGATAAGGACGCATCTCTTCATGGCTGACAGATTGACCTAGGAATACATACGTATGTGACACAAAGACTTCAAAGGCCATGGAGGTCAGCAGCTGTTAACACGTGACGTACTGTGTGGATATTGATGGTGGGGAACATGTTCTGGAAGAACGTGGACATCAGCTTATGATGAATTTCTTCATTTTTGAAGTTGTTCAGAATGATCTAAGGAAGATGCAAACACCAGATAATGTGTATGTGTGTGTGCATGTGTGTATACATGTTTGTGTGTATGAGTGCTGGTATATTGTGTGTGTGTGTGTGTGTGTGTGTGTGTGTGTGTGTGTGTGTGTGTGTGTGTGTGTGTGTGTGTGTGTGTGTGTGTGTGTGTGTGTGTGTGTGTGTGTGTGTGTGTGTGTGTGTGTGTGTGTGTGTGTGTGTGTGTGTGTGTGTGTGTGTGTGTGTGTGTGTGTGTGTGTGTGTGTGTGTGTGTGTGTGTGTGTGTGTGTGTGTGTGTGTGTGTGTGTGTGTGTGTGTGTGTGTGTGTGTACACACACACGATAAGATACAATACATTAGAATTAGGTTTACCAGAGGCGATGTGAGGAACTGCAACTGATCAGAGACCGGCTTCCTGAGAGTGGATGCAATATCAGCACACAAGGAGAACTGTATGTCGGAGATAGAGCACAGTATAGAACCCCTTACACTCCTGGTTAACAACTCCAAGTACCCACCTCCTTGATGTGGAAGGTCAGTGTTGGACCCCGTGGAGCTTTGGCAAATCTCTACAATTTCCAAACATAGTGTGTGTGTGTGTGTGTGTGTGTGTGTGTGTGTGTGTGTGTGTGTGTGTGTGTGTGTGTGTGTGTGTTGTGCACAAGTGTGCATGTGTGCATTGAAGGAAAACCAGTTGAACAGCACAGATCAACACAGACAACAAGACACCAAGATGACTTACAACATTGGTTGAAACATCAGAGGATGAGAAGACGACAAAATGAGACACGCCCAATGGACCAGCAATATTGATGAAGTCTTTCATTACATTTCGATGTTGAACCTTTTGAGTAGCATGATCAAAAACATAGAATAAAATGCAATGTCACATAACATTGTCAATCTGAATAACAATAATACCCGAAACTAGTCATATTCGATCAAACAAAATGAATTAAATTGAATTAATTTTGTATATAAATCATGATATACTGCATCTGGTTTGCCTTAGTCAACCGAACCAGCAAGAATGTGCTCATCGTGTGGAAGGGGCTCACACACAGTGTACGTGCATGAAACATACACTTCATTGCATATGTGTGTGGCTGCAGCATTCACCTTCAGCTTGGATGCAGTGTGTGGCTCCATCACTCTCCTCGTGTCAAGCACAAGTCTACTGACAGCCCTCCCAACTGTGCCTCTCTCCATCACAAAACTCTTGGGAATTTTCTTCCCTTCGGGTTCATCCACGGTACGTACATGCGTGCGTTTCTTTTTCTGTGGATGCAACAACGATGCAGTATAGTGACAACATTGTACAACAGAAAGTTCCAGAACTAGAGTTAAACCATGCATTCTCACCCTCCTTGTTCGTCCCATCGGTCATGAAGGGTCGAGTCAATTCGTTAGTGAACGAAAGTGCAAAGGGGATATTTCGCGGTTGATCGAGACGCGTCCAGAAAGCACGTGCTCTACGAACGTGGACCAATCAAATTGTTTGTCGACTGTTAGCGTTGACCAATGAAATTTCTCCACGAGAAACGCAGCGCTCTTATTGCCAGCGAACCGCACGCTCTAGCAATATTTAGTACAAATTCTTTGTAGGAGTGAATTCCAAGTGTTTACTAGTCGTTTGAGAAAGACAAAACCATGAACCACAAGGTATTATCCGTTCTACTACTTTCGCTAGTATCCATCGTGGTACTAGCTGACGAAGATAAAGACAAGGAAAGTGTTGGTACAGTCATTGGGATTGATCTGGGAACAACTTATTCATGGTGAGCTGTACCTCGATACCATTTGTGAAACTGTGTGTGTGTGTGTGTGTGTGTGTGTGTGAGGTTTAACCAGTGTTGTTTTCTCGTGCAGTGTCGGGGTATTCAAAAATGGACGAGTGGAAATCATCGCCAACGACCAGGGGAACCGTATTACTCCTTCTTACGTGGCGTTCACTTCAGACGGTGAGAGACTGATCGGAGACGCTGCTAAGAACCAGCTTACCTCGAACCCTGAAAACACCGTCTTTGACGTTAAGCGCTTGATCGGGCGTACTTGGGACGACCCATCCGTTCAACACGACAGGAAGTACCTACCATTTCAGTTGGTGGAGAAGAACAACAAGCCGCACATCCAGGTGGATGTGAAAGGAGAGAAGACCACATTCGCCGCGGAAGAGATCAGTGCCATGGTGCTGACCAAGATGAAAGAGATAGCAGAAGCCTACCTGGGTCATGACATCACGCATGCTGTTGTCACAGTACCCGCTTACTTCAATGACGCCCAGCGCCAGGCAACAAAGGATGCTGGAACAATTGCAGGACTGAATGTGATGAGAATAATTAATGAGCCGTGAGTGGTGTAGTGGTCGGTCCTGTTAAATATACCGGGGGGGGCTAGCCCGGGGCTGCTATTAAGATTACCATGGGCATTTATTCAGATTGCATGTTCCAACCATGTCAACTGGTGTGCGTTTGAACATATTGGTTGGCTTACTCTTGCAACTAGTTTTTATTCATTATCCTATTCCAAACTGCGAAGAGTTATTAAACCACGAAGGCTGCTTCACAGGAAATCCCGTCCTTTTTGGTCACCACTTAAGTGATGTTTGTTAGTGAGGGGTAGTTGGAGTCAGGTAGCTACATACACCAGGGTGTGTACAATTGAAGTCAATGTATGATACTAGCACCTCCTTGTTGACCGACCCACTTGTACTGTGTGCTTCATTTTTGTACATCTCAACTACTCCCAGAACTGCCGCTGCTATTGCCTACGGTTTGGACAAGAGGGAGGGAGAGAAGAACATCCTCGTGTTTGATCTTGGTGGTGGAACCTTTGATGTGTCACTTCTCACCATCGACAATGGAGTGTTCGAAGTAGTGTCCACCAATGGAGACACTCATTTGGGTGAGTTGAATTCACGGGTGCAACAATGCATTCTCAAGGACTCACACACACACTGGGTGAGGGGGAGCACAGACTAATGGGGAGATGTAAAGAAACATAAGAACACAGATAAATTGATAGCTATCTGCAAACATCTTATTTGGCATCTTCAAAGGATCTGTTTTTGCATGTTGGGAGAGCTCGCTGTGTCTGTTACCATTAGTGGAGTGTTGGTAGAACATTAGGATTAACTGTTGCTGTCCCAACCCCATCCTCCAGGTGGAGAGGACTTTGACCAGAGGGTAATGGAGCACTTTATCAAGCTGTACAAGAAGAAAACTGGTAAAGATGTTCGCAAGGACAACAGAGCTGTACAGAAGCTGAGGAGGGAGGTGGAGAAGGCAAAGAGAGCGCTCAGCTCCCAGCATCAAGCCAGAGTTGAAGTGGAGTCTTTCTTCGATGGCGACGACTTCTCGGAGACACTCACAAGAGCTAGATTTGAAGAGCTGAACATGGTATGCCCCAGTAATACCCTCAGCCTTAGCTGTTGCACTATCATTCCATGTTGACTGCAGTGTTTGAGACAGTTGATGTACACATACGTACAAGACAGCATACGTAAAACGGTCAAAATTGTGTGTATTCATTTTTAACATTAACTCATAGAGGCCATAATCATTATTTCCTAGTGTCAGTGGTGATAGGATTTGTTGCTTGTTTGCAGGATCTGTTCAAGTCTACCATGAAGCCGGTGCGTCAAGTTATGGATGACTCTGATCTCAAAAAGGAGGAGATAGACGAAATTGTACTTGTGGGCGGGTCCACACGTATTCCCAAAATCCAGCAGCTTGTGAAGGAGCTTTTCAACGGCAAGGAACCCAACCGTGGGATAAACCCGGACGAGGCTGTTGCTTACGGTGCTGCGGTGCAGGCTGGCGTTCTCAGTGGAGAGAGTGACGTGAACGATCTTGTTCTCCTTGACGTTAATCCCCTCACTATGGGTATCGAGACAGTCGGGGGTGTCATGACCAAGCTCATTGCACGTAACACCGTGATCCCAACAAAGAAATCACAAATTTTCTCAACTGCCGCCGACAACCAGCCAGTTGTCACCATCCAAGTTTATGAAGGAGAACGTCCCATGACAAAGGACAATCATCTTCTTGGGAAGTTCGACCTCACTGGAATCCCTCCGGCCCCTCGTGGTGTGCCACAAATCGAAGTGACCTTCGAGATTGATGTGAACGGTATCCTACGTGTTTCGGCCGAAGACAAGGGAAGTGGGAACAAGGAGGCCATTACGATCACCAACGACCAGAACAGACTCTCTCCAGAAGACATTGAAAGAATGGTCAACGAAGCAGAAAAATATGCAGAAGAAGACAAGAAATTAAAAGAGAGAGTGGATGCAAAGAATGAGTTAGAGAGTTATGCGTATTCTCTAAAGAACCAGGTCGGCGATAAAGAAAAACTCGGGGCAAAACTATCTGAAGAAGAAAAGGAAGCGATCACAAAAGGAGTAGAAAGCACCATCGAATGGCTGGACAGTAATGCTGAGGCCGATACAGAGGAACTTCAAGCCAAGAAGAAGGAACTTGAGGAGATTGTCAACCCCATTATCAGCAAACTATACCAACAGCAAGGTGGACAGCCCGGCCAGCAACCACCCCCAGAGGAAGGTTCTGAAGAAACGAAAGATGAATTGTAATAGATCAATTGCCAGTTTAACAGTCCCATCGAAATATAACAGACTCTAGGTTGTTACATTTTTGGTTTTATGTGTCTCTTATTGGATTGCTTGTGTAATTGCTATACATTTTAATTATTAAAGCATAGCACATGCTTAATCAAATGCAAGTGATAAAACTGATAACCCACCAGTAAGACCTGCAGGTGCACATCGGCTATTGTGGCAGATGTAAAAGTTTTGGTGGATAAAGGGACGGTAGATTAGTGAGAATTCGCTGTATGTGTGTTTCTGTACTGCGTACATGTGTGCACTAGAAAAAAAATAAGAAACTAACATTTGTTACTTTGTTACTTGCATTATGTTTAATGTGAGCAAATATGTAATTACTTTCTTATTAACTGAAAACATGGGAAATGCAAAGTTCCATTCCAAACTCGATATAAATTTGAAAGAAAAAGCTGTAGTAGCTGTTATGCCCAAACAGTGGTCTGTACCATCATAAGGATTAGAGCTGCCATTCCCAGAGAGACGCCCATCACTATAACGGAAGCTCTGTGAATTACTGAGGCACCTGTGAAAATGGAAGACAACATGTATTTCAATCAAGTCCATCAAATCCCTCTTCACAGGTACGTGAACCAAATATGCAGGTATAACAAAATTAAAGATTTCACAACATGTACTTGCAACAAGTATACTACCAAGCAGCGTGCACAAGTTTGTTTGTTGGTGACTACAGGTTCCATATTCCAGTTTGAATGCATATGTACATACAAAGGTACTAAAGATTAACTGATAGTATCAATTTGTTAATAAATCCGCACCATTTGACGGAGATGTAGTTGGAGGGGGAGTTCCGGTTGATGATGGAGTTACTGTAGACGTTGTTGTTGTTGTTTGTACCGAAGTGGTTGTTGTTGTTGTTGTTTGCACTGAAGCGGTTGTTGATACAGAAGTGGTTACCGAAGTTGTTGTTGGCGGTGAAGTAGCTGATGATGTTGTTGTCACACCAGTAGGTACGGTAGTAGTACTGGGGGCAATGGTACCCGAGCAAGTTGCATCAGCTGGACAGGTTGCCTGAAGCAGATATGTATAAGCAAAATAGGATTTATACCACTTGTACTGGTTGGGTACCTTGGTTACCAAAATTAATACTCACTGTGAACTGCAAGCAGTTTGATGTGAATGAACAGAGAGTACATACAGTCACACTGGGATTCTTGAATCTAAAGGGACGGAAAATATCAAGAGTTGTAGGGACTACAGTAGTCTTAGATTGAATTTAGCTGGTATGAAGAACAGCAGTAACAAATATCAACCAGCACGTAAGATGAGTCTTCTTAGTATTGAAAACACATACTTGAACACAGCCTGAGCACAGCACCCTCCATTGTCGAGAGCAGTCTGGCAGGATCCGGAACAAGTAGTAGTCGTCGAATCACAATCTGTATTTTGCTACAGAAAGTGGTAAGAAAATTGGCATTGAAACTTTGTTTTTAGTGTGGGCACGACCACAGAACACACTGAAGGACATGGTATGTTTTCATCTTTCATTATTCAACAATAAGGCAGCCAATAACTTCATTACAGCGTGCAAGGATGGACTGACCCAGACTATGTTGTCCTGTCACTTCCCTTACCAGAGTAGTCAGGACTGTTGAGTAGCAGTAGGTCTCCGAACTACTGGAGCAGTCCTTTCGACAGATGGCATTCAGCATCTCGGCTTTAGCATCACTGGTGTCTGTGAACTCTCCTGTAATGAACTGTCGACATGAAGAAAAACAAACTTCAACTAACCATACGTCCTAATAACGTGGTTTATACACACAGCATCTTGCATCTATTTCGTATCTACATCTCGCCGAGTACAATGTCGTGTACGAGAAAGGGAAATGGTTTAATCGTTATGCACAGACGTACGCGGTAATTTGGCACTAACGTTGACCACCACACCCCTATACAGTGAACTCCCTCTACCATTGTCTACGACTAGGTTTTCTTCTCGAACACTTACATCGGTAGCCCCTGGAGAGGATCCTTGCGTGA
>OZ026563.1:756323-811323 GCA_964020155.1 Chondrilla cf. caribensis
TCTTGTTTGAAACTCAGTGTGAAGTTTAAAGCTTTCAATTTTGGGAGAAGTTTCAAGGGGGTGGGGGACTGAGGTGTGACCCAACTAGATGATACTAGCATGCAATGACAGAGAATGATAGCATGTTACTACTTAGCTAGCTGTAAACACAGTATGTCAGAAATATATGTTTTTACTCCAATTTGTGACAGTTATGGTGGAATCCCTCTCATTCTACCACATAATGAGGACATGTTTGAGGAAGAAAGTGTTGTTGCTAGATCAGAGTGGAGTGGTTATCACTTTCAACATTCTTGCTCTGTTTTTACAACAATTTCCTACAAATGTGTGTGTATAGTATTGTAAGTACCATCTAGCTATTTAGGGCTACAGGATTTGTACACCGTCACTCTTCCATAATTGTACACTTTGGCACTCAGGAGGAATTGAGAGGAATTTGCGAGAATGTTGGTCTGCCTTGGCTGGAAGACAGTTCCAACGAAATGGATAAGTTTTACAGAAACAGGATCAGAAAGGAACTGGACAGCCAGGAGTGGATAAAACCTAACGTGCTCCAGCTCTTGAGGAGTGTTCAGGACATCGGCAAAGACGTGGATGAGCAAGGTGATATTTGTTGTTGTTGTTGTTGTTGCTCTTTGTATTGATGGCTGATGGAGATAGTGTTATTGTCATCTGCACAACCTGTGTACTTCAGAGTAATGAAAGTTTGGCAATGTTATCAAATTCCTTTACTGTACACTTTCATTCGAATCTGAAACCAAAATGAGACAAAAATCCCTTGTCACCTTTCCTTAACTGTTGTAAAATATGTAAATCCACCTTGTCTTCTTCAGTTCTGCATGTTCTTGAGGATGTAGTCTCTATTGAAGAGAGCTATGGGTATGGTGTGGTTGATTTCCAGGAGTTCCGTAAGCTGTCCCCTCCAGTTGGCAAGCGCATCCTCTCTCTACTATCGGACCACATTTGTGGGACTATATCGGGTAACATGAAGAACCTAACGCATGTTTACAACAAGCTGGTTGCCAAGGAAACATTACCCAAAACAGCAGTGTCTTTGTCGTTCTGTGTGATACATCCAGACCACAAAGCTAACAGAATTGTGGTTGTTAGACAACTCCCTCAAAAGAACCATCGTAGTCTCACACCTTTACATGTAGATCAGTCTGTCATTTGGGACAACAGATTCAGAATAGCTGTCTCCAGAGCAGCCCAAGGTAGGCAAACCTCCTTCAAATCTTTATTTGTTCGTCACATGGTCCCCACTGACCATCCATTGGCCAAGAAAGGTTTTAAAAGGAACAAGCGTTCAAAGAAGGTACCCCCCTTAGCATCCAGAGGTGGACTGCCTATTATTGTGGATGACAAAGGTTCTGTAGTCTCGGCACCCCATCTCGGGTATCTGGATCTTAATTATGGGATACATTGTAAAGTGACCTTCGACCCGACAATACCTTTACTGTACAATTTAGATGTTGATTTGTAGTAATTACATGAGATTAAAAGACATTTTTATTGCATTTAATGATTAATGTGTGAGGCAAATTTATTTCAACCGAAAGTGAATGATAGTGCCATGAGGAAAAGAACCAGGCAGTTGATGGATCACAATTTGTATTGTCCTACGGTAATGAGGAGATTAAGGACTATTTTGGCTGATTATTGTAGTCTTTGGAGGTGCATTGACACTGTATACCTTGCATTGCTTGCACATTGAAGGAAACCCTAACACCTTGCTATACACATGCAGTATATGTCACTGAGATTCTATTGATGAGTGGCTTGTACAGATTCTGAAAAATTACTTAAAATTTTCACATGTATTGATTGTGCACAAGAACGGATTCACCCAACTTGATACAGATTAAATGACAGTTACGATAATGGTAGGAAAGCACATCCATGCTGTTACAAAGATTTCAATTAAAAAGCTCTACTGTCCCTTTCCTTCTTTTCGTGTTGCATCTTGTAGAAGAGCTGTGTCAACCTCGTCTGCTGGGAGCTGTATGTATCTTACCGTTGAACCGCGAATAAAGCAATTCTTCACTGACAACTAAGTGGAGAATATGATTACACCAAGCAACATTAAATTCATGCTATACGGAATTTTACACAGCATAACAGGGAGAAAGTATTACTGTAATAGCATTAATATTGACAAGACAACATATAAGACAACTCACCATGTGAGGATACTTGTCTGGATCAGGAATCGAAATTTCTGTTAGCTTTATATTCAAATACTACACACATAGTTGGAGCATAGGTGAAAGGAGCTATCCACATGTTTAGTATGTATGAACTCATTGCTCAGGCTACAGTAAGCACTGGGGAGTATGTGAACACCCTTGATAATGCCTGGTTTGACCGCGGTAGCCATTTTAATGTGTTTTGCAAGAATAACACAAAACATTATCACAGCAGGACATTCACAGAAAACATCTGATATCAGTTACCTGGTCTACAGAATGAATATAATACCCACTTGATATACCAGTTAATATACTAGTGGCTGTACTCCATACTCCCTCAATAATCTGGTTAATACACCAGTGACCGTATTCTGTGCCCTCTTAGTATACAAGGGAATACCACTTGGTCTACTATTGCTCAGGTCTCTCCACTGCACACTAACATGTCATGCTCACATTGGAAACATAACCATTACACATGGCCCACATACTATGGTTCTTGGACTGTCTACAGAGACAGGCCATGAAAGATCTAGCTCCTGATACTGTTTGGATGACCCAATCCTAAGAATAGGCCTTTTCTAACAGATTATTGGACCAGATTGGAATTAATTGGAACAGACAACTGAGCCACTTACTAGCCGATCCTTAATCCTCCAATGTTAATTATCAGTATAGAAAATTAATTTCAATGTTGAAAGCTTGAGTCTGTTCCATCAGGCTAGTCTCACTGTTCACGAAGTTCACCCAATCACATCACCCCAGCACTACCTCTGTTGCCAAGAGCAACAGGATTATTATGTCAGGTAAAGCGAAATTCACATTAATTTCACTGAAAAGATTTCAGACAAAACTAACGGCTTTGTCCACCAATCACAACCTGACCCTAAACACGCACTACACTCTATATGTCTTCATACACACGCTGTGGGGATGAGATGGTTTTGTCTATATGTACGGATAGGTTTGGGTGCAGACATGTGGGTGGACTATAATAATGGAATGAAAGCAAGTTGTGTTGTGATAATTGAACACTTTACATAGATGGAAAAGAAATTTGAAATTAAACAAACTTTCTCGGAAATGCCATGCACGAGGGTGCATGCCCCTTCACCTGTACTAACCTGTCTAATGTCCACCGGAGGACAACCAATAGGTATTTGACTGGAAGTACGTCCGTTGCAATACTTTGAGGAGTATATAAGCGACTACTCTAGCAAAGGAGACGTGCCTTCTCTCGCCACTGACCAGTCTTCCGAGAATGAGTACCGCTTATACCACCCCAGCTAGAGCGTTACATATGAATATCATAACCACAAACTTATGAATATCATTACAACTATTGGGATAAAACATCAGAATGTACTTCTTTAGCATTATTAAATATAATCTTTATCATCTTTAGCCCATTCTTCTTCCATGACAACTTCCATTACATGTTCATAAGCTGGGTTGTCTTCCATCACAATGTCTTTCTTCATACGAGTTTCCTCATGAGTACTGACATAGTTGTAGGCATTTCCATCTCCCTAAATGTAAGCAAGGGAGCATTCAACTCAAGGTGGTCTCATACTGCTTGTATGTATGTGAATATTATAGCAGAATTACTTGAGTTTTGGAGGGGTTCTGTAATTTTCGGTACAGAAAATATATTATGACACAGCATACAACCAGCATCACCATCAGCAGTACAATCACCAACCCTCCTCCCGCAAGACCTCCAATGAGAGCATACTGTGGGTCCTCCATAGCACAAGGTACTGTAGGATGGGGGCAGAGTACTCAGTACAGGAAGACCAACTTCAACAGGTGAACAACTCAGTGAGCAATATCACTAGTACATCGGCTATTGTCTGCGGGGGCTAAGACCTCTGAGAGAAATGCACATGTACATACAGAAGGACTAAAATTAACTGCTAGTATCAGTTTGTTAATAAATCCGCACCATTTGACGGAGATGTAGTTGGAGGGGGAGTTCCGGTCGACGATGGAGTTACTGTAGACGTTGTTTTTGTTGTTGTTTGCATTGGAGTGGTTGTTGATATAGAAGTGGTTACCGAAGTTGTTGTTGGCGACGAAGTAGCTGATGATGATGTTGTCACACCAGTAGGTACAGTAGTAGTACTGGGGGAAATGGTACCCGAGCAAGTTGCATCAGCTGGACAGGTTGCCTGAAGCAGATATGCATGTATAAGCAAAATAGGATTTATACTACTTGTACTGGTTGGGTACGTTGGTTACCAAATACTCACTGTGAACTGAAAGCAGTTTGATGTGAATGAACATAGAGTACATACAGTCACACTGGGATTCTTGAATCTAAAGGGACGGAAAATATCAAGAGTTGTAGGGACTACAGTAGTCTTAGATTGAAGTTAGCTGGTGTGAAGAACAGCAGTAACAAATGTCAACCAGCACATAAGATGAGTCTTCTTAGTATTGAAGACACATACTTGAACACAGCCTGAGCACAGCACCCTCCATTGTCGAGAGCAGTCTGACAGGATCCGGAACAGATAGTAGTCAACGAATCACAATCTGTATTTTGCTACAGAAAGTGGTAAGAAAATTGGCATTGAATCATTGTTTTGAGTGTGGGCACGACCACAGAACACACTGAAGGACATGGTATGCTTTCATCTTTCATTTTTGAACAATTAGGCAGCCAATAAGAACTTCATTACAGCGTGCAAGGATGGACTGACCCAGACTATGCTGTCCTGTCACTTCCCTTACCAGAGTAGTCAGGACTGTGGAGTAGCAGTAGGTCTCCGAATTACTTGAGCAGTCCTTTCGACAGATGGCATTCAGCATCTCGGCTTTAGCATCACTGGTGTCTGTGAACTCTCCTGTAATGAACTGTCGACATGAAGAAAAACAAACTTCAACTAACCATACGTCCTAAATTAATAACGTGGTTTATACACACAGCATCTCGCATCTATTTCGTATCTACATCTCGCCGAGTACAATGTCATGTACGAGAAAGGGAAATGGTTTAATCGTTATGCACAGACGTACGGGGGAATTTGGCACTAACGTTGACCACCACACCCCAATACAGTGAACTCCCTCTACCATTATCTACGACTAGGTTTCCTTATCGAACACTTACATCAGTAGCCCCTGGAAAGGATCCTTGCGTGATACAGTTGCTGAAGTACGCTGTGAACTGACTGAGACAGCTGGACGAGCACAGTGTGTCCAAATCGCTGTCAGAAAAGGTGGATTGAAGCGGGACAAGAGGTCTCCCGCTAGTAACGTATGGCAGGGCAGTTCGACAGGCCTCCGGCAGAGACTGGAAGGCGTTGTAGGCGCTCTGACACCCTGCGGATTGAGCATCGACTCCTTTCCCAACGAGGATACAAACCAGAAAAAGTGAGAAACCGAGACAGTTTTCCATTGCGAGTGAGTAGTCAGAATGAACAATAATGAGATTATTATACGGATGTAGAGATCACGTGATCTTTGTTACCCTACTCTATCAAAATTATACAAATCGTTATAAATAATGCTAATAGAAAATACTTATAATCCAAAGAGTGTAGTTGATGATGGATATTACAGTGACAAATTTTGTTTTAGTAATAATAGTTCACAATATTGTGTGTTTATAATATACACAAAGCAAAGATCACCATCAACATAATTAGCATAATAGTACAGTAATCACGTAAGTACACAAACAATGGAAAATTGTAATGATTGACCAAATAGGATCCACAGAGAGTTAATGATGGATTATTCCATGATTAGTTTGGGACCCGTCCTACTTCAATGGTCAGATTAATAGCCTCACATCCAGCTGGGTGCCCCAATGAGGAGCGAGCCTCCCTAAGGCGGGCAAGAGCTGACCTCAATAGATATAACAGAGCAGGCATCTTTAGCCAGAATCGGTTTTTGTGGAATGGCAAACAGTGACGTAATTGGTAGTTAGCGACGACACGGAATTATTCCCAGACGTCAACAGGAAATAGTTGTGAATATAGTTAAACTATGAATATACTTTAGTCAGTGTTCTAAAAATGGCGCTTGCAAGAATAATCCGTTCCTTGCAGGAATTGTGCGTCAATAAGAGCGAAGCAGGTGATGTAACCACCGTTTTGTGTACCTCGTCTACATTTGAATGTACAAATACAGTGGTAACTGTTGCTATCCTGCAGTTGTAGCGTTGTCTGGCGGATCAGACAGTGTGGCTCTATTGTATGCTGCTAAACAGCTGTTTAAGAACGTGAGAGCTATTACTGTGGACCACAAGTAGGCAAAATTAGTCATTTTATTTGGTTTTAATAATGTATTAATTAGGGTTTTTTGTGATCATACGTATAACATGCACACATACATCGATATGCACATGTGTGTGTGCTTACGTAGAGTGAGAGAAGAAAGCTATGAGGAGGCTTTGAAGACAGGAAGCATTTCAAATTCTTTAGGCATGTGTGTGTGTGTGCCTGTGTGCGTGTGTGTGTGTGTGTGTGTGTGTGTGTGTGTGTGTGTGTGTGCGTGTGTGCGTGTGTGTGTGTGTGTGTGTGTGTGTGTGCGTGTGTGATTCCTCCATTGTATTCAAGCTACCAGCATCATTTCATACATATTTCATGCTCATTTTATTGGGCTTCACTGTACTTTATTCATTCCAATTTGTTTTGCCTAATTAGGTGTGGATCATGTCATAGTGCCAGTGGAGAGGAAAAAAACTGGTGCCCATCAGCAAATTTTGAGAGAATTACGCTATGAAGCACTTCTGAACTACTGCAATAATGTAGGCTGTAAGACCCTCTTGTTGGGACACCATGTGGACGATCAACTAGGTACAGTTTGTAGTGTTCCGTTTAATGCTGAAAATCTTTGTGATGGACACATTCCAGGAAAATGTTTCTGTAAATTGACATAGTATGTTCTTGAATCCCCAACACATATCCTGGCATGTATATCAGTATTCTGTCTCATGTTTTACAGTATATGCATCTGTATTATATATGTATATATTATATGTGTGTGTATATGTGTATTGAGTAGATTATTCTGTGAAATTGTACTTTTGTGTGTTTACAGAACAAACCAATTGTTGTTTTGCGCAGCGAGTGGATGTTGTCCTACGGGAGTGTTGGTTGCTATGGTGATTCGTGTACAGCTGCATTGTTCTGTTATGTAGAGACCTTCATCAATCGATTGGGTAACGAGAGTGGTCTAGTCGGTCTGAGGTGCATGAGGCCGACCAGTTACAGAATTGGCCATCTCAATGTGAAGATCGTGAGGCCACTCCTGGATTGCACAAAGGTACAGTGGAACCTGTATAAAGACCATCGCTCCACAAGGACCACCAGTCTGTAGTGACCACTATTGAACTACCCTGCACATAATGTCCAGTACACTGTTACCCTTTGTATGAAGACCTCCTGTCTATAAAGACCATCTTTCTTGGTCTCTGGGGGGTTTTTATAGACAGGTTCCACTGCACAACACCAGTTGTGAATTCTTGTTTGAAACTAAGTGTGGAGTTTAACGCTTTCAATTTTGGGAGAAGTTTCAAGGGGGGTGGGGGACTGAGGTGTGACCCAACTAGATGATACTAGCATGCAATGACAGAGAATGATAGCATGTTAGCTAGCTGTAAACACAGTATGTTGGAAATATATGTTTTTACTCCAATTTGTGACAATTATGGTGGAATCCCTCTCATTCTACACAATGAGGGTATGTTTGAGGAAGAAAGTGTTGTTGCTAAATCATAGTGGAGTGGTTATCACTTTCAACATTCTTGCTCTGTTTTCACAACAATTTCCTACAAATGTGTGTGTATAGTATTGTAAGTACCATCTAGCTACTTAAGGCTACAGGTTTTGTACACCATCACTCTTCCATAATTGTACACTTTGGTACTCAGGAGGAATTGAGAGGAATTTGTAAGAATGTTGGTTTACCTTGGCTGGAAGACAGTTCCAACGAAATGGATAAGTTTTACAGAAACAGGATCAGAAAAGAACTGGACAACCAGGAGTGGATGAAACCGAATGTACTCCAGCTGTTGAGGAGTGTTCAGGACATCGGCAAAGACATGGATGAGCAAGGTGATATTTGTTGTTGTTGTTGTTGTTGCTCTTTGTATTGATGGTTGATGGAGATAGTGTTACTGTTATCTGTACAACCTGTGTACTTCAGAGTAATGAACGTTTGGCAATGTTATCAAATTCCTTTACTGTACACTTTCATTCAAATCTGAAACCAAAATGAGACAAAAATCCCTTGTCACCTTTCCTTAACTGTTGTAAATATGTAAATCCACCTTGTCTTCTTCAGTTCTGCATGTTCTTGAGGATGTAGTCTCCATTGAAGAGAGCTATGGGTATGGTGTGGTTGATTTCCAGAAGTTCCGTAAGCTGTCCCCTCCAGTTGGCAAGCGCATCCTCTCTCTACTATCGGACCACATTTCTGGGACTATATCGGGTAACATGAAGAACCTAACGTATGTTTACAACAAGCTGGTTGCCAAGGAAACATTACCCGAAACAGCAGTGTCTTTGTCGTTCTGTGTGATACACCCGGACCACAAAGCTAACAGAATCATGGTTGTTAGACAACTCCCTCAAAAGAACCATCGTAGTCTCACACCTTTACATGTAGATCAGTCTGTCGTTTGGGACAACAGATTCAGAATAGCTGTCTCCAAAGCAGCCCAAGGAAGACAAACCTCCTTCAAATCGTTATTTGTTCGTCACATGGTCCCCACTGACCATCCGTTGGCCAAGAAAGGTTTTAAAAGGAACAAGCGTTCGAAGAAGGTACCCCCCTTAGCATCCAGAGGTGGACTGCCTATTATTGTGGATGACAAAGGTTCTGTAGTCTCGGCACCCCATCTCGGGTATCTGGATCTCAATTATGGGATACATTGTAAAGTGACCTTTGACCCAGCAATACCTTTACTGTACAATTTAGATGTTAATTTGTAGTAATTACATAAATTAAGACATTTTTATTGCATGTAATGATTAATGTGAGACAATTTATTTCAACCGAAAGTGAATGATAGTGCCATAATACCAGGAAAACAACCAGACAGTTGATGAATCACAATTTTGTATTGTCATATTTGTATTTATGGTAATGAGAAGATAAAGGACTGTTTGGCAGATTATTGTAGTCGTTGGAGGTACATTGACACTGTATAACTTGCATTGCTTGCACGTTGAAGGAAACCATATAACACCTTGCTTTACACACGCAGTATATGTCACTAAGATTCTATTCATGAGTGACTGGTACAGATTCTGAAAAATTACTTAAAATTTTCACATTTAGTGATTGTGCACAAGAACGCATTCACTCAACTTGATACAGATTAAATGACAGTTACAATAATGTTAGGAAAACACATCCATGCTGTTACAAATATTTAAATTAAAAAGCTTTACTGTCCCTTTCCTTCTTTTCGTGTTGCATCTTGTAGAAGAGCTGTGTCAACCTCGTCTGCTGGGAGCTGTATGTACCTTACCGTTGAACCGCGAATAAAGCAATTCTTCACTGACAACTAAGTGGAGAATATGATACACCAAACAACATTAAATTCATGCTACACGGAATTCTACACAGCATAACAGGGAGAAAGTAATAGCATCAATACCAGACAACTCACCATGTGAGGATACTTGTCTGGGTCAGGAATTGAAATTTCTGTTAGCTTTATGTTCAAATACTACACACATAGTTAGAGCATAGGTGAAAGGAGCTATCCACATGTTTAGTATGTATTAATTCATTACTCAGGCTACAGTAAGCACTGGAGAGTACACGAACACCGTTGATAATGTCCGGTTTGAGGGCGGCAGCCATTTTAATGTGTTTTGCAACAAGGATAATAACACGAACACATTATCACCGCAGGATATACACAGAAAACATCTGATATCAGTTTACCTGGTCTACAGAATGAAGGGTACCTTGGATACTGTGAATAGGAAACATGAATCCGTAAGGGATGAACGAATAAAATAAACCACCAACGTACTGACCTTAGATCATTCTTGAGCTCGACAATTACTTCTTTACCTACAAGCGACTTGAAAAAGGAGTAAAATAGCTGGGGGGAGTGATCAAGAAAGATGAGTGAAACACGAATTGTTATTTCTGCAAAACGACTGCCTTACGTACAGGCATGGTCGAAGGGGAAGTCCTCCATAAGTCACGTGATCTACACCTACACGTCAGCAAAAATGGAGGACTACAAGGTACCGCGACAACACTTCTTCCAGCCTTATGCTGACAATGGAGGGTGAGTACAAGCACATTGTGTACCTCCACTTGGTACCAAGAGGAAAATTTTCGGAATATGCGTTGTTATGCGTGATGGTCCTCAATGTGAATGGTTTATTTTGTGCACGTACCTAGGACCATCTTAGCTATAGCTGGGGAAGATTTCGCTGTTATTGCTTCTGATACGCGTTTGAGTGAAGGATATATGATACACTCGAGGGAGACACCGAAAACTCACAAACTGTGAGTTGCACATCTCGAAGTGACTTGTGTCTAGACAATGAAGCATTTCTTACGCTCAGTGATGCTTTGAGACTGTGTCCTTCAATTTCACAGCGATGACAAGATTGTACTAGGTTGCTGTGGTTTCCATGGTGATGTACTCACTGTAACAAAGTTCATTCGACTTCGTCAACAGGTGCGTTCTGTTGTTTGTGAAGAGATGTTTATGCTTTTTGAGTCTTTACTCCTATCCTTACTCTTTCCAATGTAGATTTATGAGCAAGATCACCACAAACCTCTAAAGTATGATACGTGTTACCTGTGTAAATGTGTACCGTGTATATGTGTTGTGACTAGTGCCTTAGTCTGTGTACGTGCGTTGTGACTGGTATGTTAATCCTCATCCTCCATACCGCACGATCCTCCAGCATCATCTCAATGGCTCAGATGCTGTCCGTCATGCTGTACAACAGAAGGTTCTTCCCATACTACACCTACAACATACTAGCTGGAGTGGACCCCGATGGTGAGAGACTGTGTTGGCGATTTGATGTGTGATATTCTTAACGTTTTATAACTGATAAAGTCCTACTTGATCAAAATGTCTTGCAAATTATTAATGATTTGTTCTGTGCCGTGCACAAAATATGTCTGTTTCAAATTTTTTGCCATAGCCGTGCACCTCTATGTGCTCATGATACTACGTAGTGAACTGTACAGTAGACCAGTAACATGTCATGTAACGGTTATGAGTACCAGGGTTTCCCCCAAAGGGGGGTACCAGGGTGCCCCCCCCCCCTTTATTCTCTGTTCTGTGACAACAATTTTTGTTAGAATAAAGATTTATAATATTATTGTGTTAAGTGTTAAAGCAACATTGATAATTATACATCAGAACATTCATACTGACCCCCTCCCCCCCTTTATTTTTTTTCTGGGGGAAACACTATGAGTACCTTGGAATATCGTGAGTCTTTTTGCGTGAATTTCACCCTTTTGATCCGGAAGCTCAAGTGGCTTGTTGTTACCCTGTGGAACTTGTGCTACATTTGATCTATGGAAAGCAGTGTCCCTACTGTGACCTTCGAATTCGATAGCCAATATCTACCCATCTCCTCATCAGAGTACACACATGTAGAACTGGTAGTATTGTATGTTGAAGATTAAATTGACCTACTGTGTATGTACGTATGTATGTATGTATGTAGAATACCACGTTGAAAGCTGTAACTGTACAGTGTGTAGAGGTTTTTCTGTGTGTAAGAGTTGCAATGCCTAGTGTGCATTGTAGCTTGCTATTATAGTGCATTGCTGCCTGTGCAACCTGACACTGCTGTATCCCAATGTACGTAGGTAAGGGCTGTGTGTACAGCTTTGATCCAGTGGGATCCTACGAGAGGGAGTCGTACAGGGCAGGTGGATCAGCTGCTGCCATGCTGCAGCCTCTACTGGACAACCAGGTAGAGGCTGAACTCTGAAGTTTTACAAAGAGTTGCTTGTTACAGTTTCGTTCCCATTTCCAGATTGGATACAAAAACCAGAATGTGGACGAAAAGGAGCCTCTCACTCAGGAGAAAGCAGTGTCCTTGATCAAGGACGTGTTCACGGCTGCTGCCGAGAGGGACATATACACGGGGGATGGTGTAGTAGTCCACATTATAACAGCAACTGGTGCCAGTGAGGTCCACATTCCGTTGCGGAGAGACTGATCTACAAACTCTTTTTCCATCATGCATTTAGTGTTATTATACAAGAGGGCATGAACTCTTTCAATTAATAATAATATCATGAGAGTATATTATGATTAATTATAATAATCATATTCTTGTGCATGTGTAATATCATATAATATCATGAATATTTTGAATTGTACTGATAACACCATATACCATTGTATGTACTGTATACGTAATATGACGTAGTGTTACTGTTAAAATATAAGACGGTGTGTAGATGGAACATATAACATATTATGCATACATGTGGTAGGAAAAATTCAATACAAAAGTTCATACTATTACCTGGCAGGCTGTGGATGAGTACAATAATAATATATTCAAACTGGAATAGTGCGAGCACTGGAACTAGGGTGTGTGTATGTACAGGTACAATATGCTAAATATGTATGTATGTATACAAAAATGCAGTACAAACCGATGATGATGAAACGTTATTGTGCCTACATACACACACTACACTGTCCATAAATGCAGGTACAATATGCTAAATATGTATGTATGTATACAAAAATGCAGTACAAACCGATGTGATATTACAAACCTATGAAATATGCAGTTATGACATATCCTAGCTCTCTTCCGGGTCCAGAACAGTGAGTTTCATGACTGGCTTGTCGCTGTCGAATGCTCCCTTGATGGCCAGAGCTGCGTCCTTGTGCTTCTTGGCATACAGTGAGATGTCGTCCACGGCCAGGATCTGTTGACCAACACTCAACCCCGTACCTGTCAACGCAGCACAACACCCAGGCTATGTGGAGACAGGTGAGGGGGAATATCAACAACACAAGTGTGCAAAGACTTGGTGATTATGTGTGGCTACATACATACCACACACACACACACACACACACACACACACACACACACACACACACACACCACACACCACACACACACACACACACACACACACACACACACACACACACACACACACACACCAGGGTATCTCACCGTAACTTCACGAATCTTTAGTATCTTTAGTTTTGTATTGGTACCTCCTTCTATAGCAATTCCAAGTCGATTGGTGGTTTTCTTAATCTCAACTGTAAGGATGTCTCCAAGAAGACCTCTGAATTCCTTATAACTTTTGCCTCCTTCGTTCACAGGGATCGGTGACACAATTTTAGCCTTCTCCATCCTGCGATTGAGCAGGTCTTGTGCTCTCTCTCGATCCTCATCTGCTGTCAGTACTTTCTTCGTGGCCATTTTTGGGCTGTCACCAAACTTGACTTTCTCCTGACGTACAGCCATATCTCCAGCTAATTTTGCCTGAAGCTTCCGTTTCTCATCCTCCCTGCGTTCAGTATTCTCCTTGTGTTTTCTTTCCTGCTCCTCCCTCCATTTGCGTTCTTCCTCTTCTGCTTTTTCCCGTCTCTCTTTTTCCCTTTGTACCTTCATTTCTTCCTCCTTCTGAGCCTCCTCTTCTCTCCTCTTCCTTTCTTGCTCCTGTTTCCGTTTGAGTTCTTCTTCTTTCTGTTTCCTTTCTAGATCCTTCTGCTTCTTCTCCTCTGCTTTGCGAATCCGTTCCTGTTCTTCCTTTTGTTTTCTTTCCTGTGCCTCCTTTCTCTGTTGAAGTGCTGCCAATTTCCTTTGACGATCCTCCTCCTCTTTCTGCTTGATTTGCTCCTCGGATTCACGTCTTCTCTCTTCCTCCTCTTGACGGATTTCTTCTTCAAGAGTTTTTTGATGTTCCCTTTCTTCCTTCTTCCTGAGTTTCTCCCTTTCTGCTTTTTGCTGTTCTTCCTGTTCCTGACATAGCCTATCTTGTTCTTCCTGTTCCTGACGTAGCCTATCTTGTACTTCCTGTTCCTGACGTAGCCTCTCTTGTTCTTCCTGTTCCCGACGTAGCCTCTCTTGCTCCTTCTGGTTCTGTCTTAACCTCTCCTGTTCCTCTTTGGCCCTCTGTAACTTCTCATGCTCTGCTCTGGCCTGTTCTTCCTTCTCTTGGGCGTGCATCTGTGCCAGTTCCTGCAACTTGTCTTGCTCTCTTTTACGTTGAGCCTCCATTTCTTCCTTTACCTTCAACTGCTCTGCCAATCTCTCTTCTTTCTTTCTCCTTGCTTCATTCTCAGCCGCCAGCCTGGCACGTTCCTCGGCCTCCCTCTTCAACTTATCTTCGTACTGTCTTTTCACCGCTTCTTCTGCCTCTCTTCGGATTCTCTCCTCGGTGGCCAATCTGACCTGCTCTTCTTCCTCAATTCTTGCTAGTTCCTGAGCACGACGGAGTCTCTCCTCTTCTTCCCAACGCTTTCTCGACTCCTCTTGCTGCTGAAGCAACTTTTCTTTCTCTCTCCGAAGGAGTTCTTCGTACTCCCTCCTTGCTCTGTCCTCTGCTTCTTGCTTCGCCTGTTCCTGTATTCTCCTGATGTCATCTTCACTCATCCCATTGCTGTTGGGGGTTCCCCTACCTGGAATCTCGTTATCATACGTTCTCTGTGACTGGGGATAGAAGGGGGGACATGAATCAAACCATCAAGGAGGTACGTACTGTATAGCGGGAAATTTTCACAGATGGCTCCAAAAATGAAAATTCGCAGATAAAATTTTTGCGGATGCTGGCCAGAGTCACACGACAGAACAGCGAGAACGCCTAATTCGCAGATAAAATTTTCGCGGATGTTAGGCAAACAGCGAAATCCACGAAAATTTTGTCCCACGAATATTTCCCGCTATACGGTATTTCATTGGTTTGTTACACAGAGCTGCACACTGACTAGTGGGCATTTGACATACTTGGACAACCGGACCCACCTGCATTGAGTGCTGGTGATGTTCGCTGGTGTGTATCGAGCTAAGTGTCGTGTCCTCCCAGCGTTCATCCCAAGTGTCCTCGTAACCGTCAACGTCTTCTCCACCTTTCCTGTTCCTACACACACATGCACACATACATCAGTATACAGAAATATACATACAGTTGACATACATATGTATGGTATATGTGTATACAATGGGACCTCCATTAGGATTATTTTGGGATCTTAATTTTAGCCCTTATTACAGAGGTTTCCTCCGTTAGAGGTGATTTAATACACTGAAGTACTACAACGGGGAACAGAATGGTGTCCTTATTATAGAGGGGTCCACAACTCAGAGGTTTGTAATAGAGGGTTCCCCTGTATTCCATCCTCATACACAAATACTGTATTTATAAACAGCTAAAATGTACAAACACACAGGTGTCATTCAAGGTACATACATACATACATATGTACTAACTCAGTCTAACTGAGTATGCTGGACTGTACATACTGACCACAACACAAACCAAGAGACTCACACAAAGCTACCCGGGTTCACCCGCTTTCTCCGCTCCTTCAGGGTTGATTCCAGCACTGCCTGAGGGTCGGGCATCTCTGAACCCTGTGGCGTGCTTGTGTTCCGACCACCCTTGTTGGTCGACTTTGTTGTCACCGAGGTGTGTTTCGGCTGAGTGGGAGGGGTTGAGGGTGGGGGCGGGGCTCGGAAGATCGGACTGCCACTCTACACGAGTACAATACGATGCTCATTTTACACAAAAATGTACGTACATATGTACGCATGTTAGTAATGTCATGTACGTACCTACGTATGTATGGGTGCTTAGTGCTAATATCAGAGGCTTGTGTATTGTTTAACAACAAAAACAACATATTTCCATTTCCAGTTGGAAAGTTGAAGTTAGTAAAGAGTTCACTCTTGTATGCATAAGTGCACACGTATGTACGTAGTACGGTTGATGACCACATCTTTACTGTGTCTCCCATGTCCTTCCATACCAATGACAATCTCACTAACTACGTACGTAACAACAGTATGTACGTACGTACATATGTATGTGTGCGAGAATAACATGCAGAAATCACTATGCCAGGATTTGAAGATTCACAAATGTCCCCAAACACAGTCTCACAGATGTCCCCGAACACAGTCTCACAGATGTCCCCAAACACAGTCTCACAAATGTCCCCAAACACAGTCTCACAGGTTTCTCATTGTTCTTTGTTATCTTGATGGCTGTATCAACTACTTCCATCCTACCAGGAGTGAGTGTGCTCTCGTCCGACAGCCCCTGGGAGGAGAATACAGAGCACACATTACTACATTGGTACGTACGTAGGCGTGTGTACCTACGTACGTATGTATGTCAGTATATACTTGTTATCTGAACAAAGAGATTTACTGTATATTAATGGACACACACACACACACACACACACACACACACACACACACACTTACAGTATTATTGTTGTTAGAACTGATATTTGCCCTGGGGAGTAGGTTTCCACGAAGATTGGTATCACTACCTGTGGTCTTTGCATCTTGGACCTGTAACGTAGGAATAAAGGATGAGGTACAGGAAGTGCACAGTCACCGATAAGCACATGCTACAACACACACATACATACATTCATATGCACTCACATATGTAGCTACATATGTAGTTCTGAATAATTATTACATGTACGTATCATATTATGTTAAGCATGTATGCACATATACGTATGTGAGTGCACAGACGTGGATAGCAATGGGATGCATGTGGTACAGGCAACGATCTCTGTACTTCAATAAAAGTAAGTACATACTGTACATACTGTATGTACTGTATGTGCTGCACGTACTTTGAACTACGTTTTACTTACACTGTAGGCTCCATGCAGCTTGGCACCTTTGCTTTTGAAGGAGAAGTTCTCACTCAGACCTGGAATGATGTCCTCAGGTGGACCAGAGCTGACTGAGGATCCGCTGACAGACTCGGATGATTCTGACTGTATCCTCTATGAGCAAAATGGAAAGTAGATAAGCTGTTAACACACACACACACACACACACACACACACACACACACACACACACACACACACACACACACACCACATACGTACACACACACACACACACACACACACACACACACACACACACACACACACACTACCATACTACACATACAGCAATCCACAGAGCTCTCACATACCCTCCTAGCAGCTATCTCAGCATGTACTGTCAGTTCATTGAATCTGTCAAGATCACGAGCTGCTATCACCGGACGCACTTCAGACAGAAGTCCTTTCTACAGGATGAGAAGCCAGCACCACATCACCCAGGGGAACACCACCACCACAGCCAGGGGAACACCACCACCACACCCAGGGGAACACCACCACATCACCCAGGTGAACACCACCACCACAGCCAGGGGAACACCACCACCACACCCAGGTGAACACCACCACACCACCCAGGGGAACACCATCACATCACCCAGGTGAACACCACCACATCACCCAGGGGAACACCACCACATCACCCAGGGGAACACCACCACATCACCCAGGTGAACACCACCACATCACCCAGGTGAACACCACCACCACACCCAGGTGAACACCACCACATCACCCAGGGGAACACCATCACATCACCCAGGTGAACACCACCACATCACCCAGGTGAACACCACCACCACACCCAGGTGAACACCACCACATCACCCAGGGGAACACCATCACATCACCCAGGTGAACACCACCACATCACCCAGGGGAACACCATCACATCACCCAGGTGAACACCACCACATCACCCAGGTGAACACCACCACATCACCCAGGGGAACACCATCACATCACCCAGGTGAACACCACCACATCACCCAGGGGAACACCATCACATCACCCAGGTGAACACCACCACATCACCCAGGGGAATACCACCATATCTATGTACGTACGTGGCTCTATACCTGAAGACACATGCAAATACGCATGCTTGTCAGCATGCATGCACTATGTGTACCTTTTCATCTGTGTCCAGCAATCTCAGTAACGCTGTGACCAGATCTTCCACTCTCAGGTGAACACCACCACATCACCCAGGTGAACACCACCACATCACCCAGGGGAACACCATCACATCACCCAGGTGAACACCACCACATCACCCAGGGGAACACCATCACATCACCCAGGTGAACACCACCACATCACCCAGGGGAATACCACCATATCTATGTACGTACGTGGCTCTATACCTGAAGACACATGCAAATACGCATGCTTGTCAGCATGCATGCACTATGTGTACCTTTTCATCTGTGTCCAGCAATCTCAGTAACGCTGTGACCAGATCTTCCACTCCAATTCTCTCATTCTCGTACTGGTTGAGGTAGTAGGAGAAGGTCTTCAGCTCTCCCCCGTCCAGCACGTTCCTCGCCAGCTCCATCATCATGTGGTGGGAGGAGGTGGCCCCCACCTTCTGCTTCTTGTGCATCACCTGGGTACCCACCCCCCTGGCAAACATCTGAAGCAGAACAGAAATCGCACAACATTCAGGGTTAAATCTACGTACATACATATATGTACATCACTTGGTACAGTGCACACACGATAGAAGCTGTCTACATACAGTGGTCTCCCTTAAGGCCTGAAATGTGGCTGTTATAGAGAGGTGGTCCTACACTACAGACCCTAACAGGACTCAGTAACCTGGCTGTTATAGAGAGGCGACCTGCCATTACAGTGACCATTGTACACAGGTATCACTGTAACCTGATGACACTTAGTACCACACAGCACTAAACACCGGGTTAAACTCACAGATTGTCCATATCCTTTAGGTCTTCAGATATTATTATGTTCGTGAAAACAAGAAAAATGAGAAACTGACGATTAGTTCCGACAAGATGACCTCCACGCACAAGTCCTCACCTGTAACTGTGCACCTCTTCTTCGTATGCTCTCCTCTCTGGTGAGGTCCTCTGCCACTGTGTCTGGCTGAACTGGGAGAGTTTGGAGTGAGGCAGCTTCCCGACACTGCGCACTGTCATGACCAACATCTGGGAGGATCTTCAAGGGGTGGAGGGGGGGGGGGCATGAATTAATCCGTAAGGTAATGTACACTGAACACTCTTTAATAATCACAATTCACGGATGAAAAAAGTTCAGATCCAACAAGTTCTGCAGTTAGTCCAAATCACCAGTTACACACGTACACACATGAATTTGTGTACAGAAATGAACATGGATGAAAGGGTCTGTGGATGAACATAAATCCACTCTATTGTACATATCTACGTACGTAAGTACAACTCACGTATGTACGTATAGCAGTTAATGACCATCCACAGTGGGATGCATATGTTTTGTGTATGTAGGTACATGCATGTAGCTGTGAGGTGAGGCAAAATACACTGTGCGTACATGAATAATTGTGGACTCACTTTAGGATTTTGGCTGCCTCCTCGTGTGTGACGCTGAGAAAACTGATATTGTTCACTTCCAGGATCTGGTCCCCAATCTACAACAGATGACAAACACAGCATGTTCATAGGACTCACATCCATAGAAAATGCCACACACTAAATGGAAAGTAATCCTAGGTATATTATATAAATACTATATAGGAGCAATTTAGCACCTGATGGAGCTGTATTTCCCCTACATCTTACCTTGATGGAATGAATTAGTAACGGGGGTATTATCCCCACACTGCTCTGGGGAACATTCACCATTGGATGCTGTAAGCACTCTTACATACTGTGCACACAGAACAGTAGCACAGTAGCCTACTGGCCTCCTTGCTGAGAATCCCAACAACATTAATGTATAATGTATGTATGTATGTACAGTCTAGGTTGCTTAACAGTTACCAGGCACCATGTTTAGCGAATACTCCTCCTTGTACACTTGACAATAGATCGCACATACCTTGATCCCATTGATGGCAGCCACGGACCCATCTTCAATGTATGAGACGTAGATTCCAAGCCCATGCTCCACGCCACCTCTGATACTGAGACCGTACCCCTCGCCCAATTGAGAGAAGAGATTAACCTACACACAGGTGGAGAAGAGCATCTTGTGATCTTACAAAGTACACTGACAGAGAACAAAAATAACTATTATCAATGACACATGGCAGGGCTAGCAATGCAGACCATTGGAATAATATTATGAATGTGAATTTTGTAGCTGATGAAGATCTACATATGTATGTATGTACGTATGTACCCACCTACGCACATGGTCGAACATCCTATGAATTAATCCTGATAGCTACCCACATGTTTTATGTACTCCAAACTTGAAATAAGTACAAACATATGTACGTATCTACATTTACACTTGATGTACACAAATGTACTCGAAACTTAAGATGTTACAAAGGAGGAAAACATAGTACACACCTGAAGATGTGACACACAAACAGAGTTGTTCTATTCATGCGTAAACACAGACGTACACGCAGTAAGGGACTTACCTTCCTAACATCCGGCTCCTGGTATATCCGAGGGTCGACCTGTCCGGACGGACTCCGGGGTACAGACAGGTGGCGATGTGGTGGGGGGGAACAAGGTCTTCCACGTGAATCGGTCCATCGGTACATCTGTGGGTTCAGGTCGTAGTCCATCGGAAGCTTGCCCAAAGGAAGGAGGGTCATTTGGAGCTTGTTGGCACTTCGAATCACCTGTATGATAAATCACCATAAGGATATTCAACTTATGTACGTTTTAACTTTACCAAGATGCAAGTAATAGTAGCCCCGGGGCTAGCAATTACTACACGTAAAATGAATTCTTTACCTAGGAATTATATTGTACATTATTTCATGGTAACCCCAGCTCTGAGGTTGTATAAACAGGGAAAACAGATGGGTTCTATCCTAGGTACATGTATGGCAAGCCAGCCAGGTGCTTCACTAATAGTAGCCCCCGGGCTAGTGATCACCGGCCACAACTGAAATGTATGGGCAGTTTCTCTTTTTGATCAGTTAGCGAGCGAGAGAAGGACCTAGTGCGTGCGAACAAACACAAACACTGCACTGGACTAAGGGAGAAGAGTACTAGTGGACAAGACGACTAAAAAGAGGTAGGTACAAACGTGTGTGCTTGATGGCATGTGTGGTAAAGGGAAAGGGGCTATTAGCCATGACCAACCCACCTCGACTGCATCGTAGTGAGTGATGGTTTCGAAGTTGACGCCATTCGCTCTCAGTATCTGATCGCCCGGCTTCACGCCGGCACGATCCGCCGTGGAGTCCGGATCCACCCACGAGACGAACACTCCTACCCCGTGTTCCACCCCTCCTCGGATATCGAACCCCCACTCTCCGTTAGTGTCTCTTTTCACTTTAACTTTCTTTGCTTCTGGTTTCCTCGGGGGAGATCGTGGAGGAGACAGTGATTCTTGAGTTCTTCTCGGAGGGCTGGAAGCCTTTCGATGCTCAGGTGTAGCTGGGACGGCCAGTCCGTACCTAATTAACAGCTGGCTGAACTTGGCTTTGTCGCTTGGTCTGACGACGTTGTTCAGGATTGGAAATATGAGTTGTCTCTTTTGAGTCGTGCTCAGGGAGTAGTCCAGGGACTTCACAAACGCTTCAAGGTTGTGTCTCTTCTCGTAGTCGTACAAACCTTCTTGAAAGATGGAAAATTCATGATCTGTCAATTGTCTTGCAGCTACATCGAGGACTGTTGGATCTCGATCGCGCTGAAATGTGGGATAAGGAGGCGGACCGTGCGTGTAGTTGTTCTTCCTAACCGGCATGACGGTTCACCTTATTATACACGCCCAGTCAGAACTTCCATCACCATGGCAACACAAGGGCGTATCCGTATACGTGCGTCAGTGCAATGAATATCTTTGTGATTAGTGCAGCAGTATACATTAATACTACTAATAATAAGATTAGCTGCATATAACACACTATGGGTGGGTGATTTTGCCTGTATCTACAAGGCATTTAATGAAGAGGACATCATCTCGGACATACGAGGTATTCTGCAGAACATCCAGTGAGGCGAACTGGGGACATCCTGAGGCGACATTCATGTCGTTCTTTGGTCTGAGGAAGCTGCTGCTGCTTGGACTAGGTTTGAATGTCTGGACCACATGCTTGTTGCGGTCCTGGTCAATCAACATCAAAGACACCTTGGAGTGGAAAGAGACCCACATGAAGTCAGTAGACATAAAGTGTTCAAACAGTAACAATGTCAGCCTCGACATATTTTGTCACAAACACAAAACAAGACTATTTTCTGCTAACTCACTTTACTATCAAAAGGCCACATGAGTAGAGCATCATATTCTCCCTTCATTATTACGAAGAACAATGAAAGAAACCTCCCTTCTCCCACGCCATCTCCATTGAGATAGCACCTAATGCACATCTTGTAGCCTGTCTTTCCTGTGTAGAAAGGCGGGCTATAAATGGAGCTGACACGGCCTGATTTAGCCTCTCTGATCCTCCTCTGCACATCAGGTATTCTCCACACGAATTCACCAGTGTGGGTGCTAGCCAGGGATGCCTGAAGCTGGAGCTCCAGCTCTGAGTGGTGGACACTAAGAATATTGGTTGTCTTCTCCACCTCCAAGATCTTGTCCTCAAGAAACTTCAACTTCTGGTTGACTCCAAGTTCCGACTTCATCATCTCATATGGAACAACCTCTTCTAGTTGAATATAAGGCATTGTTAGATGAATACATTGTCCATGTCATTGAATTACTAATGACAAACTGAGTTGATGTGACAACTGTAAACATGTGATATACTACACCTTTTGGAACTGACTCACTTGCACTGGGTGGTACGTCATAATTCCTTGAATTTTTGCCATCTTCAAGTTTGCTCAATCGGCTATGAATGGCTTCCATGAAACTCCTCAGTTCTCTAACCTCCTTCTTCAACTCCAAGACATCATCATTCTCCTTTCCTGCCATTGGTACTTGAGATCTTCTGAACTGTGGTTCAAGCATGGACGTCTTGAGATCTCGAACATCTCCTTCCACTCGAATGAGCCTTTCCTTAATGACAGATACATCCTTTTGAATGCTCACTAATTGTGATGTGGTATTCTTCTGTGTTTCTTGAATAGCTTGGACCTCCTTCACAATTGGACCATCTTGATGTGATTTGAAAGCTGTTAAGAGATTCTTCATATGGTCGAAAACATCATTTCTGCCCTTGATGTGTTCCCCTCTTTTCTCACGGAGAACCTATTGGAACACAGACAACACAATATTCAATGGCCAACACCATCACAAAGTCCCATCAACAACTTACCACATCTCCACATACACAGCTTGTGTGGGTGCACTCCTTCTCCTCATGTTCAGACAGCTACAGAACAAAGTTCATAATGATATTCATATCCCTGAGGTTCACCACGTGATTGTGCATGACATCATCGATCACATGATCGACCACATGGCTCACTCGTTTCCTCTGTACTGTCTTTTGGCACTGCTTACATTTGACAGGGAAGAGCTGACAACATCCAAAATGTGTCTTGGATGGAGCAGAGAAAGGAGTCTGATACACGAGCCACCACACACCACATGTTGGTATTACCTGTAGTTCTCTGGCTACGACCACAGCATTGCAATAGTCACAGTTGATCTCTCTCAATGGACATTCCTCTTTCTTGTGCTGATCGAGATAGCTCAAGAGAACAAACTCACAACATACATCACATTGCACCTTCTTGAACTGGCACTTTACCAAATGGGCCTGTAGATAACAGAATAAAGTAAAATTGATACTAACAGTGCCACAGTATCAGATCTAGCTTTGGTGGAGCCATTGCTTGTAGTTCACAAATGTTGTCACGCACACTGACTTCTCCTAACATTACACAGTGAATGGGGCACCAGCTGGGGTATGGCTAACTACCATGAACACTGTCATGAATATCAATGGTTGCATAGAGCACAAGTGAAGACCTCCTGGATGTACGTACCTCGAGTTCACTCAGTTGTCCAGTCCACTGACATCCTTGGTCCTCATTGTCACACAAAACGAGAACACGAGATATCTCCTTGCGGTTGGCCATGTCTGGATAGCACTAGAAGAACATAAGTACAGTTCAACATAGTTATCACAGACAATGGTAACGAAGTGGAATGAATTGACATATAACACAAATTACATAGATACGAATTTCATGGTGTATAAACTTAGCACAACATCCCAGAAACACTCAATACTAACTTCACTCGGGGCAACAGTCAGCTGACAGTCCCTACAAGTATGGTTCGGCATTCTGTGTGTTGGTAAACATAAAAACACATCTCACTGTCACATGCTCAAATTAAGTGTTAACTGATTAGTACTACTTACCACAACCTTCTGACAGATATCTGTTACTTATAATACACAGTTATAATATTATTATTATGATTATTATATGTGAAAGTTTAAAATTATCAATAAGTAGCCAGTAAGCCTGCCTTCGGCGGGCTTCCTGGTACGGCGATTCGTGCGTAATCAAGTTGGACCCAGCCACTTTTGAAGCATCATTGCTGGTGGTAACAGAGGATAGTTGCTATAACGACGGTGAGTTTAAAATTTGATCGTTGACGACAGCCAATCGAATCGCCCGATGACCGGAAGTCACTGGGACGATAATTAAAAATGGCCATCAGCCACGAAGGAAAAATTGGAAATCGAAGGTTCTCTCCACATGGACAGTTAGACGGTTGATTTCAACCCATGGAGGACACTTCCCAAACCGTACTTCATAAACACTGAGAGTTTGGTGGTGCAGTAGTTTTTGCCTGAATCACGAACAAACAAACGAACAAACAAACTGAATTATATATATATATAGATTACAGTACTTAATATCGAAATCAATATACAGTATTTACAGTATAGTATTGTACTATACTCACTCTGGCATATGTACAACAGCTACATATGGCTTGACCTGATTAAGCAGATTCCATCAGTACAACACAATCAGTTTGGGAAACAAATTGATGAAATTGAGTGCCAGTTGAAACAGATAATATTATTAATCAATTAATCCGAATACTTTACATACTTGCACCTGATCTGAGGATATAACAGAAAAAATAAAATCTAGCAAATGAAGGCTTGCCAGTCGAAACAGACTACAACAAGAGCAGTCTGTTTCTTCCCATTATTATCAACCATGGGTGAGGTCTGCCAGAGGTACCAGGGGGCATTGCTCTGACTACCAACTGCTGTTGGTGAAGGGAACAATGGAAGCCCATTGTGCACCTTAACATTTGATAACAACCTCAACACCACTGCATAAAATTCCAATTATTTTAATAGTGTTCAAATACTATATAATACCTGGCAATTTCTTCAAAGCACACATCACATAAACGATCCCCGTCACTGGTCTGAACAGCATTCTTCAGGAGTTTATTGCAATGAGGACAAAAATATGAGGCTGGAATACGTCCTGGATATGTTAACTTGGTATCATAACCACCTCGCGAAGATTTACGTACTAATTTCAGAGCACGGAAAATATTGCAGCACTGACGTTCATGCCTGTGTACCAACGTACATACCAAGTGTATTGGTTTGGCTACCAACTACTGTTGGTGAAGGGAATAACAGATGGCTGTCTTGAATTCTCCTGAAAGCCCACAGGTACAAGAAAAATGATGGAATTTAAAGAATCTTCATAGTTCAGTCAGATGGCCTTGTGTTTTCTTTATTGTCGTTATGTCAACTCCCAAAGGGGTGGAAAGGGAAAAGTTGATCCAGTAACAGTAACAGTTACAATCTATGTTCATGGTTGTGCAAGATTCAACTATTCATAGTTAACCACATGTGATGGTAGGACAAAATACTGAAAAGAGAATTTGAAGCAGAGGATTGATGCCAATAGTACTTTTACCAAGATACAATCAAGACATACATGCAGGGAGTACTGTTTACCTGATTAATGATGATAGATATCTCAACAGTTTATCATGTTGATGAATATAATCAACGCAATTCACAACAAAATTGATCTGATTGGTTGGATGGTGCACAACCCAAATTGACTGTTACTGCTAATTAGACCCTTTCCTAGTTTCGTATTGCTATAGTTACTCGAGTGTGAGTAACAGTCGCCAGGTACGCGAGGCTAATGACCCAGCATAGTCCTGCTTTATCATTTCCGACCCGCCATTTTATTAATGGCGCTACGTAGGTTTGGTTTAGTCTCGCGTCGCCTGGACCATAGACACTCTAAACTACGTAGTTTAGAGTGTCTATGCCTGGACTCGCTTCTCGCCTCCATTTTTTATGCTGACGCCATTAGGTCCTTCTCGCCGATCTAATGACGTCAGCATAAAAAAAATGGAGGCGAGAAGCGGGTCCAAGGGACGCGAGACTAAGTTTGGTTGAAATCTACTTTGGTTGGTCTAGCTACCTGGACTATAATTCATACTGAAAAATTAATAGCAGTCAAATTTGTTGTTAGCCTTAAATTGTAGCCATAAGCACCTTGCAATTTCTTTGAAGCAACTTTCACACAAGCGGTCTCCCTCTGTAGTCTGAACAGCATTCTTCAAGATCTTCTTGCAGTGAGGACAATAGTACGAGGCCGGAATAGCATTTACAGATTTTACCTTTATGTCGTATCCGCCGCTGCTCATTTCTAACAAAATTCGTCCAAAGTCCGGTCGATCTAATTCGAGCCTGTCAGCACTTATGCGTGTAGGCCGCAAATGGGGAATTACCCTTCATTCGTCCCACAAAGTATACTAAAATAGCCCGGGCTATTACGTTAGCATAAAATGGCGGGCGAAGCCTGGATTCCAGTTGTAACAAATCTATGGTTATAACTCCAGATTAACGTATGATTTGCATAAAGGTTGCTCAAAATGTCTCATTCTTCCGTTGTAAGAATCATACATCCCAGGCGATACAATAGTTCGTGGATACACAGGTTTCTGTTTGGAGAAAGTTATGATAAATCTCCAAATAGCCGAAGTCGAGTGTTAGATCGAGGATCTGACTCGGAATCGAAGTGGGAGAAGTAAGATTTATCGATGACACTGTATTGTTACCGTTCTTCGTGTTTGGTGAATGCAAATACATACATACTACATAATATGTTTCGAATTTTTTGTTGTGTGAAGAAAAGCCCAAAAGACAGTACTGGAAAAAAGACAAGAGATTGAAGAATTACTCAGTTTTTATGATAAGAGTGATTTCAGTGACCTGAATCGACCCCAGGTACTGTGTGTGTGTGTGTGTGTGTGTGTGTGTGTGTGTGTGTGTGTGTGTGTGTGTGTGTGTGTGCATAGATGTGTGTGTGTGTGTGTGTGTGTGTGTGTGTGTGTGTGTGTGTGTGTGTGTGTGTGTGTGTGTGTGTGTGTGTGTGTGCATAGATGTGTGTGTGTGTGTGTGTGTGTGTGTGTGTGTGTGTATTCCGTATGCTTCTCTCTCCCTCTCTTGATCTCTTGTGGCAAATTATCAAAAATATTCCTTTTAACAAGCAGGACCTTTGTTCTAGTTGACAAATATGGTCATTTAGGTACATTTCAACGCATGTATGTGTCATTACAAAAATAAAATATACTGAACAGAAAATATATACTTAGTGTATTATTTTCAACATCTCGTGATTTTTTACAATGACCTTAATCCATGGGGATATGTCTGTATCTTTTCATTACCCTACAGCACAAATCTCTTTTCACATGTACAGGTCCTTGCTACATGTGAGAGGGTGTTCTCACACCAAATACCTGACACACTTCTGTCAACCCTCAAAACAGCAGAAGATGTTAAGAACTACTTCACTTCTGTGCCCAACAAATCATCTTCACAGGAAGTACCCCTCATCCCCTCAATCCAGGTGGACAATCTACCTCAAAACCTTTCCATTCAGTGTGTTCCGGTAAAAGTGGATAAGAGGCCACGTCGTCGTTTTCCCTTCGCCAACTACAGTGACCCGAGACATGCTCACTTCCCCACCAAGCAAAAGGTCATGAAAGACTGGAAGGGGAGGCCAGTTAGACTCAAGAAGTAGATTCCCAGTTGTGTTGGCACAACAGGTAACTCGATGTTGAACTCACTGCACTTTACAGACAATCTACCTAACTTGTATGTTGACTTGTGGAGTTGAATCATGTTGTGATAATATTGTGCACAATTCATGGTTATTAGATGTTAACACTTTATTCCATGGCCAATACCTTATTATGATCATTCTTCATTGTAATTGTTTGATGTTTGCTGTACGTTTGTGTTGTGCAAGCTGCACTAGTTTGAAATTCATGATATTGTATGGCCTGATTGCTAATCTTACATTCGTGTTAATATTATTATTATTTATTAATTCCATTGAATATCGATCTACCATATACAGTACTTACGTACGTATGTATATAAATATGCACGAAAGTCATAATTGAGTACATATACAGTGAATATACTCGTTAATCCGCCACAATTCGATTTCCAAGTATATGGTAGATCAACGAGTTTGGCGGATTAACTGGATGTTCATTGGTACTTGTACATTATATTGGTACTGGGAAATTGTGGCAGATTGAAAGGTTTGGTGGATTAACGAGAATTCACTGTATATGATATGTTTATATTATAATATTATTACATAGATGTTATAAATACATAAGAACAGAATTTTGATCAATAAAGTGAATTTATGATTACTTTGTCTTATAATGTGTTATGATTGTTCATGTAGATATATGTATGAATAATAATTCTTTAAAAACACATGATCATAATATGTGAGGTTTGGAGAGGTCAAGGGTGCACAAGCTCGAGGGTGAAGTTATAGCTCTTCTCCCTTGAACACATGGCAAAGAAGACTGGAGAATCCTCTGGCATGTGAACCTTTCCTGAAGGAAAATAATCACACGAAGAACGTATCATAAATAGCTACAGATATAACCTCTGAAGGAAGGTACATGAGTAATAGGGCACAGCATGTCATTAAAGGTGTCTCAATTAACCCTATTCAGAGTACAGGCCATTGCACTACCGCTGCATGCACCTTGACATCACATCATGTAAGGTAGGCGGGTACACAATTAACCCCAGAGTAGACTATAACTCTTAATTAACCTCTCCCACTCCCTCTCCACTCACGATTGTCACTGAGAACTTGGAACAAGTTATAATCACAGGGCTTTGCTCCATCCAGACAATACTTTTCCAGAGCATTTTGGATTACAGATGTAGTTGTATCGGTCTTCATTAGCTGCAGAGAAACAAGAGTTCGATGTTGAAAAACAACCCTGTTCGTATCATAACATTGCTGAAACATAAATTTTATCTATGTAAACTACAGGTAACCAAGGTATATAACTTATCCACAACATGTTTTTGAGCATATTAGATAAGACAGGAAAGAGTTGTTTACTTCCTGTGAACCCTGTCATCATATAGCTGAACAAGCAGTACTTTTCTGTTCACATGTATATTATATCATCTTAAATAAACACACCCTTAAACTCTTGTAATTACACTGGTCCTGCAAGTGGGAGTCCGAAATTGATATTTTAATGATGGGGTTCTCCTCCATTTGCAAGTTGGAGCCATTACTCTCAGAATAAGAACGAGATTGACCCTGAAATAATGAATACATAAGGTTACAATAAATAATGGTATGTACATACAGCACACATGTATGCCTGCATGTGTACACACACACACACACACACACACACACACACACACACACACACACACACACACACACACACACACACACACACACAAGTACTATACAACCACACTCACTTGTGGATTATGGTCCATGGCACTTTTAGGTGAATTAAGCAAATTACATAACTTTTTCTTCAGATTCCCCGAGTTCTTTGGAGTACCATTTGATGATACAGGTGATTCAGGTTCGCACTCCAACGAGGCAGATAACTGATAGCTATAATTGGACGTGTAAGACATACGTATATAGCAGAACAAGCCTCATTTGCAACGCAATCACCAAGACATCAACCATAGTCAGCAGGTTTAGTGCTGATCACAGAATGCCAGTCAGTGATGCCACAAGGGGATTTCCCTCAAAAGTGGCGATACCTAGTCACATGATCCCCACTGGTGCGGCCAGCTGGAAAAAGCTGTTTCCCAATGCTGTATTGTGTAACACCCAAAGAGGCGGAAATGGGAAACGCAGCAACAACCACGACGAGTTGTGTACTATCCAACAAACCACATTGTTTCAACACGAATTGTGTGGACTATGTGAATTTATCATAGCTAAGATGGCCGACTGTTATGATATCAATCAAGGTTAAATCGAATTAGAATTACTGTTCATAGGTCCCTACAGTGTCTTGGTAAAGATTCTGCTGGTATCGATCTGCTGCTACTTAAAATGCCTGTTGCTGAACCCCTGTTCCCCGACCCCCTTTTCAGGTAATACTGCAAAGGAGATACGTAGTAGGGGTGGCTGGACAACATACATACATATGTACCTCTCATTGTCACTCAGAACTGGTGCACGAGCCAACCATGCTGTGAATTCCTGATCAGGCTTGACCAGTACCATACTGCTATAATTAGCTGCAGACTTTTGAAACAGCTGAATTTGTGCAAACTCTTCAAAATACTGTACATATGATTGGAGGAAAACAACACGTAAGCATTTGTGTGCGTGTGTGCGTGTGTGTGCGTACATGCGTGCATGCGTGCGTGTGCACCTGTGTGTGTGCATGTGTGTGTGTGTGCGTGCATGCCTGCGTGTGTGCCTGTGTGTGTGCATGAAACATGCTAGCAACACCCAGGGTCTAGGGTCACCTATGAACTACGTACCTTTCTCCTCTTGTCAAAGTTGATCATACCACCGGTAGTGGTGTCAGGGAAAGCAGTATCAAGGTAGGTCAGATCTTGTAGGAAAGTCCCAAGATGTGGTACAACACCCAGGACTGATTCAGAATGCGTTTTCACTCTTCTCTTCTTCTTCTCATCACTCCCTCCCTGCTCGATGTGTTTGGCAGTACCCTCCTTCTGAAGGAGACTTCGACTGGACTCAAAGTTGTTGTCAACAGCCATTAGTCCCTTCAACTCTGTGAACAATTCCATGTGGTCGCTATTCGAAAGACAGAGAGTCACATATGTATATTATATGTACCACCAAATATGCACATGATGTGTTTCTGAGAATGAAGAATGCAACTTCATCACCTCAACAACAACAAACACACGTACAGTTACAAATTTGTAAGCATCAACAACAAGACCCACAATGTATTGGTCTCCCTCACATATGTATATACAGTGTGTGAACATGCCATTTGAGGTTATTATATATGTATATTATGCATGTGTGCATAACAATATGAAGGATAATACCCAAGGAAATTCCCCAATAAAAATTATTAACCCCAGACACCCCAATTAGCACCTTAAATAGACTTGAATTAGCACTGACACCAAACAACATAACAAGTTGGTCCATCTGTCTGGTCAGTGTTATGAATACACTACAGCTTATGATACATACTTTGATAACTGTGGTTAGGCAGTGTATATACAACCCTACCTTGGGTTACAGAGATGTATAAAGACCACCGGATCACTTTATAATCCCCCCCCCCCTCACTCCCACCTGCATAACTAGACACTTACCCATATCACTTCCTAAATCAAAAGTGGTAGAGGCTTTCAAATTAGGAAGCAATAAGGCACAGGGGTGGCTACATGTGTACCTCAACATATGTAGCTACATACGTACATATAGCTAGGGTGCAGCTCATTCTCACAAATATATCAAGGAGCTGTGAAATATGTGTGATGATCATAATATCCATCATAACCACTTCTAGATCATGATTAGTACATCGAATTACATAGGAGAAACAGTTCACTCCAGATGAAGACCTACATAGGCACATTAAGATGGGCAGTATTGAGGAGATCACCCTGTATGCACAATAAATGATGCATTTCTACCTTGAAACATAGCTCCATGTCTTCTGCAGTCTGTGGATCGGCTGAGCCTCCAATCCTGACACAATGGCCTTCACTGAAGCAAAGTTCTTCACCTTTCGGCAATGACTGGCGATGGTGATCCACTGCTCCACAACCTTTGCCCTTATTTGGGGTGTGTGTCCAGTGTCATCGTCAAAGAGGTTTGACAGCGATGCCCGAAGGACGGTCGTTATCACCAAACGTGTGAGGCGATTGAACTGCTCCACAGTTGCCCACACTGTGGGTGCCTCTGTTTCCTTGTCATGTTTTGCAGAGAGAAATCGAAGACATTCGTGTGGTTTTACTTTCCGGAACAGCGCCTGTACAGCAGGTATTGAGAGAAAAGACGGAGAAAGGTACGTAAGTCCTCCTCCCCCACTGGTTCCTGGTTGTGCATTTAATGCCTTTGAAAATGGTCAAAGTGAATGCGGAAATCACCAATTTAGAAGAAACACCTAATAAGATCACACATGAATATGGAACTTCCCATATAATAATAGCTGCATTGAAAGTGAGGAAATTCCAACAGGTAGATTCATTACTAAATTATGTGAGACTATTTTCATTGAATTTTCAATGTCATTCAAGTGCACACGGAGGTAGATACACGTGTACTTTCCGTTTCAACTAGTTGGTTGTTGGGAGACTACTGGATATCAAAGATCTTCCACTGCTATGGGTGGGGAGTAATCCCAACTCATTTGATGTCAGTTTCTTATTGTTGGACTAATGGGAATCACAGGGTGAGGTAATTTGGCAAGGGAAATTCCCACATGAGTACCTTTCACACCTAAAATAAACATTAACAATTGCTACCGAAATGCTTAAAGGATTGTTATGGATGTATATACATACGTAAGTACACATGTGATGTACATGCGTCCTACATGCATGCAAACTCACGGCAGCCAGAAAGGTGAGGTGCTCAGCGACCTGCTGGGGAGGATGACTGAAAACTCCAAAGTCAACATCCACCTGTTCCTCCCTGTGGGGTGTACACTTTTCGGACACGAAGTCTTCTAAGACTTTTTTGGCCAATGGCAGCAGGTCCCTGTCATCATGTGACATGCTACTTTCAATGAATACAATTAATTTCTTAAGAGCAGAGAATTCTGACGGCTGCCTCAACCCGTCCGGAAACTGGTCCAGCCACAAACGAATGAAAGACAACAGATTCCTGTGAAACGAGAAGACGGAAGAACAAAACGTACTGTTTGAGTTCCATGAAAAATGAACAAAGGAAAAGTCATGCTTCTCATTACTGGATTACTTTAATCGATACGCAATGTATAACATTTACAATGTCAGCAATGTGCATTACATTACAACTATTGAAACTGACCACTGGCAATGATACACATGTACGTACACCCGTGTATGCTGCATTACTCACTTATGTACATTGGATTCATCCCCGACGTTTTCTTTTTGTCTGGAAGATATGCTCTGTTCATTGTGGGAATATCTACATACAGCAGAGAGGAATGCTATGTGTACATACGTATGTACATGTATATATGTATGTATAGATACATATAGATGTACAGGAGAGACTAGTGCTACGTATGTATGTACACATGTAAAAGTAAGGAGTGGTTTACATACATATGTATAATGTATTATATACGTACATGTGCATGTACGCATGTATGTACATTACACATGGAAACACATACATGAATACATGCATACATACACACACATACATACGTACGTACATATACATACGTATACATATTTGAACACATACACTTATGTACACACACATGTACGCACACATTTCATTTCTGTTAAGAGGCTGGGATGGATTGATATGAATAGAAAGTCATTCTTAATTTGAGGAGATTCAATCGTGATACACCACCAGCTGCATCCACACAAAACTCCCTCAAAGGATGCTTCCTCCGTCGGGAATGCATGCTCTGTATCACTCACCACTTTGAAGGCAGTGGAAAAGATTTGGACATGGAATGGGGCACATTGGGTATGTTGACAGAAGCAGTGTGCACCTGGTGAGTAAACACTTAGTGACTCATTGCAGATGTCCGTTGGAAGCAAAAATTCTTGGAATAGTCTGGCCAGCTAGACCATCCTCAACATTACATACCTTGTGATGCTTAGTGGGATGATCTAGCTAGCCAGACTGCTCACTGGCATGCAGGGACATCCCCTATTACATCATCACCAAGCACCACCTTTCAATACAGAGTGTCCACAAGATACCAGTAACTATGTACATGCAGTACAAAAGTACACACATACGCATATGTATATATTATGCACAATACAGTTGGTATGCCATGTTTATATCTACCAGTAATCTACGTATCTATGTACAGTAAGTATTGTATGTATGTACCATATGTACCTGTACAGTACCATACGTATGCACCTATGTACCTATGTATGTACTGTATGTATGAGATGAAAGAGGAGGAATCCCAGGTGTACCATTCGGCTTTGACTGTGAAGAGACCTTACAACCAAAGTTGTGACTAGTCACGGAACAAAGAATGCTGTCTGAATTACCTTTCCATGGTAACAGACATCACACATTCACAAAATGACCGAATGGATGCAAAAACCGAATGGATATCAACACAGAGCTAATTAATGGAACCTCTCTACTGAGGACACTTTGGGGCTGTTATATAAATCACTTTTACAGAGATTTTCTCAATTCATAGGTCATCCAATACATCACAGTAATACAGTGAAACACAGGATGGTGTCCTTATTCACTCAGAAGTTGCATTTAAAGAAGTTCTGCTTCACGTGATCTTACAACGTGGGAATTAATATACACAAACCAACTTCTCATGAAATGTGCCATACAAAATACTGTAACATATGTACCATATTACATGCGTACACATGCACAGATACAGCATGTGCTGTACCTACATCCCTTGCAAAGCGAAAGGATGAGTTGTTCTTGGATCATGACACACGCACATGTGCACTGTGCGTCATCTTCGACAACAGTCCTCACTAGGCGAGTGCAGTAGTCACGATAACACAATTATCGCTTTCAACACTTATTTTCACGATATTGATAACAAGCTAAGTGTCATTGCGATAAAGATAATGACTTAAGTATAGTTTAGATAACAATCCCTTGTCTACTTCCAGAAAATGTGCAATGTCAGTGTTTCCAGCTCAAAATCATGACTGAATGGAATAATACACATATATTACTAAACACATAACTAATAGTTCATTTCATCTACCTTCACACTTGACTTTTCAAACCAAGTGTTAAGTTTTAAAGTGAAAGTCATATGCATAGCGCTACATAATTGTTGTGACAATTGCAATAATGATGCATTTTATCAAACTAGAGGTTTTACAATTTGCCCAATCCTCACCTTCGGATCAGGTGGTCAACTAGCTCCTCTGGTGTGGTAAATGTCAGGTAGGTTGCCAGGAATATGTTCAGGAAGGAAGGTTCCGCAGAATCCTTCTCTGGTGAGAGACAAGCAACCAGGCCTTCCAGCGTGCCTGCCTTCACGGTGCGGACCTTTGTGGTTTCATAGTGGAGGTGAGCAGCTGTCTTGCTCTCACAACTGTGGTATCGGTTCCTCTTCAATCGAACCTGGTAAATAACCCCATTCTCCTCCTCCTCTCCCCAATCCTATGAACAGAGAACAAGAAGTGTGATGAGGATGGGAACAGGCACACACACGGTATTAGATTTGGAACCAAAACTGGACCTAATTCTTCCCAAAGAACCAAAATTGAACATGAACTTTCCCCAGGGATCAAACCTCAACCCAAATCTTCCCCAACGTAAACTTTTTTCCCAAGAACCAAAACTCAAACTAAAAGTCCCTGGGAACCAATGTCCTTTACAACACATTTAGGATGAACACACAAGCAAGTGGATGTAGAAAAAAAAAAGGGAAGACTTAATACTAGGTAAGCAGGTATGAAGTAGGTCAGACAACAGCCACTAGACTGGATGACATCATACCCATAAGTGTATCAGACTTAGGGTCAATACAATGCCATCAAACAATGATCCCATACTGTATCGGCTACAATCTCATGCTTGCTATGCTCCCTATAGATAATCCAATAAGCCTAACTCTGATGATGTCAACGATGAAATTATTCTCAAAAAATTTGTGTTAAAATGGAACACTTTACATCACATATTTACATGGGTTGCTCGATGAGCTGACACAGCCTCTCCATCGAATAGTTTACACACTAACACTATCACAGGGAACACAGTATTCACAACGACAAATCCTCCTCATAGGTAACATAAACTTATGAAGACGAGTTAAGTGTCAGTTTTGGGAAACGCGGCTATCTCTAGTGCTGCTGTGCAAACACTGAATACCGCGATTAACAAAGAATCAGTGAAATGATGTCTGTTTACCTCTTCCAGATTCGAACGACAAATGGACAGTCGATCAACGTATGAATGGGAATACTACGCGATAAAATTAGCGCAAAATAAGCGGACACAAAAGTACTGGAGGAAGGCTCAGATATTTCACACGCAAACCGTAAAATAAGAGTACACGTTGAATAAATGGTCCCATACGTACGTCTAGTCTAGTCTATGGTCCGGAGAGTCGGGACCATCGAATACTCACCTGTACTCTACTTATGCCTTCTCCAAAAACATCTTCGTACGTATGGGACATCGGAGAAAGGTTATTAGACATGACTCTTCAACATCCCACACTCAATATGGTGAAGTATATACGGCCATTGTAGGGTTGGTACAGCAAAGCCGAGATTCGTGTGTTTACCTTAGGCATGCAGCCATATGGGGAAGGCCCTCGGTCACGTGACACTCACACCACTAATGGCTATTACTAGCTATAGCAGGCGAGCTTCCAATCTACTTATGAACCGCCAACTAATGACCACCGGTAGAGCTAGTGGTACGCATTTGGATAGGACCGTGAATTCGAAAAGATCCCAAGTTAGTCTATCTGTAGTGTGCTGTAATTTACTGTGGTAGAAGTACATATTATGTATGTAGAAATCCAATGTACTGATTGTGTTAACGTCGGGGAATTTTGTTGTTAAAGGTCAACCCAAGGACCACATAGGTGCTACGTATCTATAGACAAGTGGACTCTATAGACGTGGTATTTATATGCGTATGGTATAATGTGGTAGTGTTGACGGCATATGGGATGGTTTGATAAAATTAGTATCACAAAAAGCAAGTAACCTTTGAGTGCTGTATTCAATCAGAATGGTGATTTCAACTAAGGCAGTCGCTATCTCAATGGATTGTTTCCGAATACACCCCTCACTTTCATCATGCATTTTGTGCTCTGTGCAATAGGTATGTTCAGAAGCCATTGTCGTGGGTATCGATCAGCTGTCACCCACAGTGAAGGGGTACCGGTTGAAAGTACTGAACAGAGAGGTCACCTTCAAGCCTGGCCAGTGGGTGGACGTGACCATACCAGACATAGACACGGTTGGCGGTTTCTCGATGTGCTCGACACCGCTGGCGTTGCACACTGAGGGGATCCTGGAGTTGGCAGTGAAGCAGAGCGACCATCCCCCAGCTCTGTGGATGCATGGAGATGTGAGCCGTTCTCATCGACTGTTCGATCCATTCTCCTCTGTCACTCAAACATGTGTATATTTGCTCTATTTCATGCACATACGTATGTACATCCAGTACAGTACAGCGTACATGTGTATCCATGCAAAGTGTAGAATTGTTGCACATGGGAGAGCTACATATGCAGTCAAATCGTATACATACAGTATTTCATTTTTTTTCCTAGTGCCGTGTGTCTAGCTGTTTACAGTTGAGGGTGGGCGGGGACTTTGTGTATGACCCTGATCCTGGTGGACCAATCACCAACCTCCTCCTGGTAGCAGGAGGGGTCGGCATCAACCCGCTGCTGTCTATGTTGAAACACCATGCTGAACTGCTTGATTCCGGCCATTGGTCTTCAGCTGTGTCTCTTCCCAAAGCATACCTGCTATATTCTGCCAAGGAGACAGATGAACTCGTGTTCAAGGTACGTACATTGCATTGGAAGTATGCAGTCGTGTTGTTTGCCAGCATTCTCATCTCTTTGGCTTGTGGAGGTAGTGTGTCCAGTCTTGACTGTTAATTCCCTCTTCTCTTGTGTAGAAGGAGATAGACCAGCTGATTCTGACTCATTGCAACCTTGTACGAGGAAAGTACTTTTTAACTCAGGAGGAACCCAAAGTGAAGTCTCCCTCAATTAAGCAAGGTAGGCACAGGTTGTCTGTATCTCTGCTACTCTAATCTCACCACACTCCGCTTGTCATCACACCCACCCTCACCCCTTCAACCTCACCGCACTCCGCTTGTCATCACACCCACCCTCACCCCTTCAACCTCACTGCACTCCACTCATAACCACACCCACCCTCACTCCTACAACCTCACTGCACTCCACTCATAACCACACCCACCCTCACCCCTTCAACCTCACCGCACTCCGCTTGTCATCACACCCACCCTCACCCCTTCAACCTCACCGCACTCCGCTTGTCATCACACCCACCCTCACCCCTTCAACCTCACTGCACTCCACTCATAACCACACCCACCCTCACTCCTTCAACCTCACCGCACTCCACTCATAACCACACCCACCCTCACTCCTTCAACCTCACCGCACTCCGCTTGTCATCACACCCACCCTCACTCCTTCAACCTCACACTCACACCACACTCAGTTCATCCACACCTCACCCCTTCAATTGTATTCCTCCTTTAACCCTACCTCTCCTTGTGAAATAACATGCACTGCTTTATTCTGTCCCCCCCTCACCCGATTACTTTAGGTCGAATTGGGAAACCAGACCTATTGGAAGGGTTGGATTTCTTAGGCAGAGAACTTACAGACTGCTACCTGTGCGGACCACCTCCGCTCATTGATAGTGTTAGGTCCAATCTTATCGATGCTGGCATATCTGAGCAACAAATACAGTTTGAAAAATGGTGGTAACCAGCTCTTGTCAGCTATTTTTATCTGTTAATTAATACAGTACATAATAATTGACTACGTAATATGCACACCTTTAATTGGTTAATTGTGTATAATTGTCACCTTCAAATATGTTGAAATGTAAGACTTCTTTCAATGAACACTTCACTTGGTGAGGTGTGGACAAATATTTCTAAGCAACTTTGGAGATCACCCTTGAAACTATACTTTTAAACAATGGAGACTAGAGCGAGTTTAACCTCTGAAAGTGGATGCTCTCAAAGGAAAGGCAGTAACTGCGGTACAGTGAGAATTCTCCCTCAAATCTCTGTCTCTGCTCCACCCAAGCTGGGAAGAAGAAGCAGTGACAATCAAAAAGAAGTACAAGAAATTTTGAAAGAATATCTTCCTGAAATGCAAGGAGTGAGTAGCCACAATATGTATTTGTTTGTTTATGTGTTGATATGCCAGTGTTTACTGTTTGTCACCAGTTCTCACTCTTGTTAACTTCCATATATTTCCAGGTGCACTTCCTCTCTTGGAAGGTACCTCCTTCCCTGAGGAGGAACAGTTACGTGTCAAAGCAAAAAGGTGTGTACATGTCCAGGTTTTGTGTTGTGTGTCCGTTATTTTGTCTATGATCTCTCCCTCTCTCTCTCTCTCTCTCTCTCTCTCTCTGTGTGTGTGTGTGTGTGTGTGTGTGTGTGTGTGTGTGTGTGTCGAGCGTGTTTGCCTAACTCAGTTTGTTATTGTACTTACACATAATACGCACTATGATGAATGCATACACATTGCGGCACATGTTGATTCTCGTGTTTCGGTCACACAGGTTCTAAAGTGAAACACATAAACAAACACAGACAACTTTATGTGAGCCATTGCAGCAATTCTTGATACACACACACACACACACACACACACACACACACACACACACACACACACACACACACACACACACACATACTCACACACAAACACACACACACACACACACACACACACACACACACACACACACACTAATACACCAATTCAGTTCTATAATTCCTACTTTATTCAATTTTGTACCTCTATCAGTTAACAACTCCTATGCACGATCCAGACAGAAAACGTGTGTGGATTGCCAACAACATAGGTACGTACATATCCCCACCTCTGTGTCCAAGTACACTTGTAGTACGTACAAATTTGTGGAGCTGTTGTATTTTGTGATTGTGTTCAAACTCATTCTCACGTCATTGACTCTTGTGAGACGTTTTGACGGGATATCGTTGGGTATATATGGTAGAATAGGTTGACAGTATTAGCTGTCCAGTCAGTAGTTACCTACTTGACTCTTTGATAGTGATCAAAAGCTCTCTTGACCATCTCTCTCTACACTATACTTGTACGTGTGTGAATGTGTTATATACGGTACTTGTGACACTGGTTTGTGAGTGGATTGTCTCTCCTTGTTGCTATTAGATCCGAAGTGTGTGTCCCTGCCCATACCTAAAGCACAAAAGCCCCATGTGTTGATACACCCATCTCCCCAAGCTGATAACCTCAAAGAGACTCTTATGAAGTGTGTGTGTGTGTGTGTGTGTGTGTGTGTGTTGGGTGGTTGTATGGAGTGGGGATGCATGCGTGTATAATGTGATTGGGACGTCATTGTTTTCATCCACATGTTTTCTCAGATATTTATCCGTAGATGACAAAGATCCTCTAATGGAAGCACACAGAAGACCCCCGAGTGTCTCAGATATTTCCTCCTTGTCTGTCACTGCTCAAGGCCTGTTGAATAGACACAGTGAATCATTCTGTCAAAAGAGACCTATTGTGGAATATGCCAATGGAAAAAGCTATCACGTAGCCACCCATCCTGATAGGGGAATTCCCATTCTGTCAGCTCCATTGTCAGTGTTTCACAACACCAGACACCAAAAATCGTATTATGTGATCCACCCAGAGTGGCACATGGAATCATAGTGCTATATGATCAGTTTTTATTTTATAACATTGACATTAATTATAACGATATTACGTATCCACACAATGTACACTTGACTGCATTCATCATCAAGGATAGTATCAATAATCCATCATCCTCTAGTACAGTATCAATCACCCATCATCAAGGATAGTATCAATAATCCATCATCGTCAAGTACAGCATTGATCATCCATCATCAAACGTGGTGTCAGTCATGCACCCATCGTCATTAACAATAATATTATTATTACTGTTAACAATGCGTACATTGGAAAGTTCAAAAATAGCATCAACCTGTAGTGGAGTTTCTCCTTATTGTGCAAAAGTAGGACCTAACCATCAGTGGTGTGTGCGTACATACTTACAAATTACAGCTCGTACAACATGACAATATTACTGTATGCATGTGTGGGGAGTTGCAATTGCATCTATAAAGCTGACTGTTAGGACAACCAGTCCATGTCGTCATCCTCGTCATCACTGAAAAGTGACTTTTGTTCTTTCTTTGGTTCTTCCTTCGGAGGTGACTGGAGAGGATAAGCAAGTGGACACAGGATAACACACGTACACAAGTGGACACATAGACCACACACACACACACACACACACCTCTTTCTTGCTGGCACCAACAAAGAGATCAGCATTGTCGTCACCAAACATCTTCATGCTTTCACTTCCAAAGACGTCTTCGGTAGTAACAGTCGAGGCCTTCTTTACCGTGCTAGCTGTCCCCTCCGGAGACTTGAAATCATCCTCATCTCCCGAATCAAAGAGGGTTCCAGATTTCTTCGGAGTTTCTTCAACCTTTTCTGTCTGTTGACCGTCGGTTTCCTCCACTTGAGGAGGGGTTTCTTGACTAGTACGAGGGCCACCAGCGGGTGTACTTTCAGACTTTCCTTCTTCACCAGGAGGAGTGTCACCTTCCTTGCCAGTCTCAGTTGGGGGTGATGTCTTGGCAAAATCACTTGTTGTCTCAAAGAATTCTTCTTCATCATCCTGAATGTTGGTGGGATCCGATGGTGGAGGTGGCGGTCCACCATCCTCATCCTCACTAAAGTCATCATCGGAGGGTAGAGCAGGAGGCTGATCGTCCACCAGAGGCACACTGATCTTCTCAACAGGCACTGGGGGAGGGACACCAGCGGTCACTGCCGCCACATTGTCTTCCTTCCCAGTTTGGTCCTCTATGAAGTCTTCTATTAGTTCTTCAAAGGATAGAGTTGCCTCGTTGGTTAGTTTACTTTCACCTTCTTCTTCTTCTGTCACTTTTGCCTTCTATGAAGAATATGGAATCAAATATGTAATGAACTTAATAAACTGATGCCAATAAGGACTTACTTCATTTTCCTCTCTCTTCTCGGGTTCAGCAGCCTCTTCTTCCTTCTCAGACTCAACCTCTTCTTCTTCTTCCTTCTCAGACTCAACAGCTTCTTCCTTCTCAGACTCAACCTCTTCTTCTTCCTTCTCAGATTCAACCTCTTCTTCTTCCTTCTCAGACTCAACCTCTTCTTCTTCCTTCTCAGACTCAACCTCTTCTTCTTCCTTCTCAGACTCAACGTCTTCTTCTTCCTTCTCAGCCTCAACCTCTTCTTCCTTCTCAGACTCAACGTCATCTTCTTCCTTCTCAGACTCAACGTCTTCTTCTTCCTTCTCAGACTCAACCTCTTCTTCCTTCTCAGACTCAACCTCTTCTTCTTCCTTCTCAGACTCAACCTCTTCTTCTTCCTTCTCAGATTCAACCTCTTCTTCCTTCTCGGATTTAACCTCTTCTTCCTTCTCGGATTTAACCTCTTCTTCTTCCTTCTCAGACTCAACCTCTTCTTCTTCCTTCTCGGATTCAACCTCTTCTTCTTCCTTCTCAGATGTAACCTCTTCTTCTTCTTCCTTCTCAGACTCAACCTCTTCATCTTCCTTTTCAGACTCAACCACTTCTTCTTCCTTTTCAGACTCAACCTCTTCTTCTTCCTTTTCAGACTCAACCTCTTCTTCTTCCTTCTCAGACTCAACCTCTTCTTCTTCCTTCTCAGACTCAACAGCTTCTTCTTCCTTCTCAGATTTAACCTCTTCTTCTTCTTCCTTCTCAGACTCAACCTCTTCTTCTTCCTTCTCAGGTTCAACCTCTTCTTCTTCCTTCTCAGACTCAACCTCTTCTTCTTTCTCAGACTCAACAGCTTCTTTCTTGGACTCTACAGGTTCTTCTACCTCAACCTCTTCCTTCTTCTTGGACTCAGGAGTGGCCTCATCCTTATCACTAGTAGCTGACTTCTCCGGAGAGCTACTCGCTACCTTTGATAAATCGCCTTCTCTGCTGTCATCCACACTCACACTTCCTTCCACTTTCACATTTTCTTCTACCTTCACATCTTTCTCCTCCTCTTCTTCTTCCTCTTCTTCTTCTTCCTCTTCTTCTGAAGGTGGCTCTTCCTTCTTCGGAGGTGGTGGGGATAACTGCTTCAGAGTAATATCCTATAGCGTAGTGAGACGGGACCACATAAGCAACAATATCAACTGAATAAGAACAGAAACTTGGCATCAATTGAAATGAACACTGTTTGATTCCTGCTTGACACCCTTGACAACGGTGTCCTGCTGGTCAACTATACTCACCCTGATAGCTGCCAACGTGATGTCCAATGCTTCTTTTGAGGTGAAGTTAGCCTTCTTCTTGAAAGAGGCTGCCAGCATTTGGTATGTCTTGTTCATAATGCTCTTTACCTTGGCTGAGACCTCAGCAAAACTGGCACCACCTTCCCCACCTGAAGCTTTACCAGCCTCATATCCAGTTCTGTAACCTTCTTCCTGGGCTGATTTGAGCTCTTCTGGGCTGACTTTCTTTGAACGTTTTAGTTCTTCCAGTTTCTAAAACACAAGCACACAGTATAGAGTTCCAGTACTTTAGTACACACTTTATGGTGGCACAGCACAATACACTCAGCCACAATTAAAAATATCATCATTTGCTGACCAATATCTGCTGGCGGGTAGCTTACTTGCTCAGAGGCTGACAACTTTGCTTTCAGATTTCTTGATTCCTCATCAGAAGTTGCCAGTGAGCTCCTCAACATGGAGACAGTGTCGCTCAGTTCAGCTACCTGCCGCTCAAAAGCCCTCAACTCAGCACTGCTGTCCGAAGAAGACAACTGAAGGGAACAACACATCCACATGCACATGAACAGGACAACCACTACTGCACTGAACTACATTCAATTTGTCGAGATCAGTTTTGTGCTACCTAGCCACACATGCATGACTGACCTTAGCTACAAGTTCTCTACATCTAGCTTTCTCGCCCAAGAGTTCATCTTGTACTTCGTCGAACTTCTTTTTCCACCTTGCCTCAGCTTGGCTGACCATTCGGTCCGATTTCAACTTCCAAGAGTCCTCAACATCCTGTTCAGCCTGAGTGACACGGCTGGCCAGGGTCCTTTCGGCAGTTGCCTTCTCCTTGCGATGTTTGTCCTTCATTCTCTTGAGTTCACTCTATGGTAATGAGTAATACAGTACTTACGATGTGTATGGTGTGCATTTACAGTGTTGTGTGTATTCTGGAGACATTATCAGACAATTTCTTCACAGATAATGCAATGATAAGCACACACACACACACACACACATGTGCAAGCTATAGTACGTACATCATAATTTTGCTTCATCTCTTCCATTTCTTCTTCCAGCTGCTTCTTCTCCTTTTGAAGTTTCTTCTTTTGTGCATTCAAGGTCTACAGCACAGACAAGCGAGAAGTCAAGCTTGTGCACAAATGCATGTGTGCATACACATGCACTTGTGTACCTTCTTTGCACTGTCTTTCTCGTCTTTGGCTTCACTGGTGACTTCCTCCAGCTGTTTGACGTTTTCTTGAAGTTTCTTCTTATCTGACTTCAACTCTTTCAGCTGTTCCTTCAGTTCTTCAACTTCCGCAGTTGATTCTGAGGATAAAGACACGTGTGTATGCAACAAATGAACTGACACAAACACACACACACACACACACACACACACACACACACACACACACACACACACACACACACACACAATTTACAAGCACACCACCAAGTTCTATAATAATGTTGGTAAACCTATGTATATACCAGATGGTTAAAATGGCCTTAATTCAAAACAAACCTTCAAGCTTTTGCTGGGCAGCCGACCACTCCTGTGCATTCTTCTGTGCATCCACGACTGCTGTAGACAACTGCTGCTTGAGGTCACCCTCCGAGTGCTTCAGAACCGCAGACTCCTTCTGCACTGCACTCAAAGTAGCAGTAGTGGAGGTGAGCTGCTCTGTCAGATTAGCCTACATCAGTAAACAAAGAGGGACAGTACAGCACCTCAATGAATCCACTGAGGACTTCCATTTGATGACAATTATGACCACTAGTTGGTATACGCACCAAGTCACATGAAATTCCTAATTTCCCTCCTAAAACTGCTTCCCCAAAATATCACTCTTATAATAAGTCATTCCTCAACTTGGGAATTTTGGATATGTAGATCACTATCCAAACAACCTATTCTGCTATCAACTTGATATGGTGCATATGTGCACAAGTACATGCATAGGCATAGTCTCAAGTTCTTTAGGTCACGGTTCAAACCTCTGTTGGTGCATTTATCGCAGGACACTACATGCACACAGCACTACTTCGAGGAGTGAGTTTCACAGTGAGTCACATACAACAGTCTGGACCAGCTGTACCTTCTCTTGCTCGAGTTGCAGGACCCTTGCCTGAGCTTGTGCTGCTGTCATTTTGAAGGATTCGTTTCTCTGCTCCAAAATCGCATTGCTTTGCTCAACAAAGCTGCATTCGGGAAGATAAAGTGGAATTAGTGCTGTGTGTGGAGGTGACAGTCTTATTAATGTGCACTAGTACAAGTATGTACACCATACATACCCACATGAACACACACCAACAAAAATCTGACAATGGAGAGAAACAACACACTATAAACAACGGCTGACCTTTGATTTCGTTCGAGCAATTCAGAGATCTTCACATTCTGAGATTCTATCCTGGTGGATCTCTCAAACACATCCTTCTTGAGCCTCTCGTTCTCCTGCATGATTCGCTGGATGTTATGGAGGAGGACCCCTGCCTCCATGTTGGGGGTGTGGCCACCCCACACAGTCATTGATCCAGAGGGTTCTCCAACCTCCTTGTGAAGCCTGTCAATCTGCAAATGGAGACAGTAAGTACGAGAAGACAGTAAGTACAAGAAGACAGGAAGTAAACTAAGACAGGAAGTACAAGAAGACAGTAAGTACAAGAAGACAGGAAGTAAACTAAGACAGGAAGTATCAGCAACTAAAGTTGACATCACGTAGCTCCACTATAGGCTGCATATTGTGAATATACATCAACAACTGTACTATAATCACATTTGTACATGCACTAACTTTGCTGCTAATTTCTTCCAGCTTGCTGGAGAGTTTGGCAACTTCAAGCTTCACTTCCGTCTGTCCTTGTTTGGTCTCGCTCAGTATCAAGGCCTGCTTGGCCTCACTCTCCTTCTTCTCCTCCTTCTCACTGCTTTCTTGCTTCGGCTGCTGATGCTGCACTGGAGGGGGTTGCTGCTGTTGCTGTGGATACATACCTCCGCCCTGCTGGGGCTGCTGTCCCATTGGTCCATATTGCTGACCCTGAGGACCATATGGACCACTCGGACCATTCATCATTGGTTGTTGTTGTTGTTGTTGTTGTGTACCGTAAGGGTCAGGTTGTTGTCCCTGCACAAACTGCTGGTTCCAAGGTTTCTGAGGTTGATACACTGCAATTTGCTGGAAAATCATAAAGTCTTTCATTTCAGAAGTCTACATAATATGTGAACACACACACACACACACACACACACACACACACACACACACATTACTGTGTTCAAAATAGTATGATGTGCTCACCTGTGATGGTTGCTGGGCAGGTTGTTGATTGGGCCATGGTGACGACATACTAGTCTGCTGTTGCGACATCATTGATTGTTGTCCTTGATTCATTCCAGGGGTTCCCCCTTGCATCATAGGAGGTTGTTGACCTTGCATCATTCCAGGGGTTCCCCCTTGCATCATAGGAGGCTGCTGACCTTGCATCATTCCAGGGTTTCCCCCTTGCATCATATTAGGCTGCTGCTGCCCCTGCATCATTCCACCTTGCATCATTGAGGGGTTTCCCCCTTGCATCATAGTGGCTTGAGACTGCATCCCAGCCTGTTGATAAATAGGTTGTCCCGGAAGTGATTGGTTCATGCCTTGAGGGTAATGAGGGTGAGAAACATGTCCTGGGTAGTCTGTTTCTGTGTCCATTCTAACCTGCAAACAAGAGGATTTGAAGTTTGTAGAGGGGGTGATTTAATCATACAGTGAATTCTCGTTAATCTGCCACTGGTTTATCTGCCAACCTTTTAATCCACCACAATTTCCCAGTACCAATATAATGTACAAGTACCAATGAACATCCAGTTACTCCACCAAACTTGTTCCTCCACCATATTCTTTGAAAACGAGTTGTGGCGGATCAACGAATATTCACTGTACATACAACATGGCAAATTCTGTACAACAAATACACATCGGAAGTGAACTCTCTCGTACACGTACCTCTGATCTTGGTAGGGTTGGCTGCCCCATCTTGGAGATCCTGGACATGAGGTCGGTCTTACTGGGATCATCGGGAGTCTGGACACAAGTACAAGTGTAGACATAAACAAGTACATGCACAAACATAAACAAGTACACGCACAAACATAAACTAGTACATTACAAACATAAACAAGTACACGCACAAACATAAACAAGTACATTACAAACATAAACAAGTACATGCACAAACATAAACAAGTACATTACAAACATAAGCAAGTACATTACAAACATAAACAAGTACATGCATGTGTGACCACTTTAGTTTCCTATTTGTTAAGACTAGTATCTAGTGTTAATCTGTACTTGTAGGTTGTTACTATGTTCTTACGTAATTGGTTAGTCACATGTTGTAATGACAGTGCAATGTCTATTATGCTGTGACAGGCGCAATGCCCAGTGTCATTATTATTCCTGTTCTATGATATGTGGCAGTTTTGGCCAGTCGGTCTTGTGTTATTGATTAAGGAGAGTGAATGTTCATTGCACTGACAGTGTTCGGGTCCGAATTGTTCTGAGAGCGTTACATATGTATATAAACAATTCACGCATGGACATGAACAAACACATGTATGGACAGAACAAACACATGTATGGACATGAACAAACACATGTATGGACAGAACAAACACATGTATGGACATGAACAAACACATGTATGGACAGAACAAACACATTTATGGACCAGAGGATGTTGGTTAGGTGGAGTGTGGACTGTAACTCACTGAAAGGAGTTCATCCTGAAGGGACTCCGCCTTCCTCACAAAGGTGGGTGAGGGAATGTCCGGAAGATCAGAAGGTGGTCTATAGGACAAGGCAAGTCTTCATTCATCATTATGGCTGATTCACAGGAAAATTAAAATTGTCTGTGTCAACAAGACTGTGTACACCAGTGATACCCAGCAGAACTCACTCAGGAAGACACAGGTGTACAAACTGGCAACATGCCCACATCCACACCCACACACATCCACACCAACACCCACACACCAGCACACACACACACAGGACAGCTGGTGACTGACAGACAAATTGATTTCTACACGGTTCGTTAGTCAATACATGTGCAGCACTTGGACAATAGCTCACATAAAGTAAGACGGGCACGTACAGACCAACAGTGAGTAGTCATTCAGTAATATCCCATCTGTTACATATACCCACTTTGTCCATAACTTGCATGCAGTAGACCAAACATATCTGTAGTACTTAGTAAATTAACTAGTGGAGATTGCAACTACTGACAAAAAAGTGGAAGAAAATTCAACTCCAATTCTGAAAATTACTTGCTCACACACACACTCACTTAGGAGGAGCATCCAGACCATCTGATTCTCTTTCTTTGCTAAATTTTATTCGCCTCACTTCAACCTCGAAGACAAGAGTGGAATTAGCCGGGATTTTCCCTGCCACAGCCTGAGACCCATACCCCTGATGTGGAGGCACAATCAGAATCCTCTTGCCACCCTTGGCTACCCCCACCATCCCCTCGTCCCATCCCTTCACCACTTTACCCTTTCCAACTCTGAATTTGAAAGACTTATCCGATGTCATGTTGGAGTCAAAAACCTTTAAAAACAGACAAGGAAGTTGACATATTACAGTACATACAATCATAACACTATACAGTTATGATGTTACCGAACGAACATAAGTTCGTAGAACATAACATTATGGCATACAGGAGGACCTCTATTACAAATTCTGCATTGAGGAGAATAGCTACATCAAGGACACCATACTATGCTCCAGTGTAGTGCTGTAGTGTATTACATGAATTTCCATGCTGAGATCCAAAGTGTCCTTAATTGGGAGGTTCAACAGCATACACTGCTTGTTCAGGACCCAAAGGGTCCTTAATAGAGAGGGTCAACTGAATACACCACTTATTAAAGACCCAAATTGTCCTTAATAGAGAGGGGTGAACTGTATACATTGCTTGTTCAAGCACTTACTTGCCCTAAGCTGCCATTTTGAAAAAGATGGCCGCTGTACTTGGTATCAACTGAGTCTCCACTGGCAGCACCCTGACGAGAGAGGGAGTATCAGCAAACATTACAGATAGAAAGTATAAGATGTCAGCACAGACACACCCACCTGCCCCTCCCCCAGGACTAGATCTTGTACAATAACTGACGATATGTCTCCTGAGTTGGCCTTGCAAATGGCAACCTGCTTGGCTATGTCCGATAGATCACTGCTGGTATCAAAGTGAAGGGACCAGGCCGTGCGATGATCGTCATAGAAACTGACGTAATTCCCCGCCTGTAGTGTGAACTTGAAGGAGCCAGAGATCTTTGCGGAACACTTGTACTTGTCACGACTCGCATACAACAATAAATTATACTGCAAAAAAATGAGAGGGGTAGAGCGAGAACAAAAGTAAAGTACATTAAACACTCCAGCAAAATGTTTCAAATATGAGAAATCGAAAAAAAATTAGTGGATGTGTTTACTGTGAAATTGTACCAACTAGAGTCAATTCAAGCCGTAAAAAAGCTATTTGGCAGCCACAAATGTAATTACACCATTCCAGTGGGTGGAGCTTCTACTACTACACACAGTTCCAGTGGGTGGAGCTTCTACTACTACACACAGTTTCAGTGGGTGGAGCTTCTACTACTACACACAGTTCCAGGGGGTGGAGCTTCTACTACTACACACAGTTCCAGGGGGTGGAGCTTTTACTATTACACACAGTTCCAGGGGGTGGAGCTTCTACTACTACACACAGTTCCAGGGGGTGGAGCTTCTACTACTACACACAGTTTCGATGGGAGGAGCTTCTACTACTACACACACAGTCATCACAGCTTACCCCTCCGCTCTGTGAAACCACAGCAACACCAAGTTTCCCCTGTGGGACATATTTGCCACCAACACTGGAAGACAAAGAAAAACAGACAATTAACCTCTTTACAATCATTTATTATTTTTCACAAGCACCCCCCAGTGTCACCACAACTGCACAAAAGGCTCAACTTACTAAGTCTGGGCATCTGCCTTGCTTGAAGTGAGTACCTTCATTTCTGAGCCTACATGTATGCGACAAAAGATACAAATGTACACTCAATACCGATGTGGAGACGTGGAGATGAGTAGCCTCCTATTTGGATGATTCACTTACAAAAGAGCAAGCCTGAAGAAGCGTAAGTGGGTGAAATGCTTCAAATCATCTTTGTGAAACAATTCTGACATATGCTAATCGTCCAAATAGTACAATACTCATCTCTACATACTACAGGCATGTCAAACAAACTCTGCTACACTATACTGATGTGGAGATGTACATGAGTACAGACCAGCACATACATTGGTACATTCACATACAGTGTATACAGGAACAATGTTTAAGAGGTTTCTCAACACATTTACGTTCGACTGGCCTTCGTACCACATCTGGTGCTACTCAATCAGAACACATGCACAGCACATACTGTGAGGGTATTAATTTGGAAAAAAATGTGGGAGAGGAAAAATGAAGTTTGGGGACATGTAGAGAAGAAATGCATTGTTGCAGTTGTGGACGTCAATCGATTAGCTTCTGAGCACCTTGCAATGTTCAAGCAAGGGGAGTTGTACACCCTCTGCCCCCACATGAAGTACTGACCGTGTTTCTCGTCAACCAGCCATCGTAAATATTAGGAGTTGACAGCCTTCAGGCTTCAATGACCACCTCCAAGCATTGGATTTGGTGGGAGGCGAGACCCAATCATTACCACCACTGTTCATCAAAACCAAAGCATGTTTCACACAGACAACTACGACCTATATTTCTACCTGTACTGGTGAGTTTTGGGGTGTACAGTCACACCCAACGCACCTGATTTGCGACTCTCCTGATGTTGTTGGTGGGACTGTTTCTTCGGTTGCTTTGGGGCAGAATAAGTGAGAGAGGACTTGTTTCCTGAACGTTGACTGAAAGACTGGTCAGCACCAAACACAGACGCTAAATGTCGTCTGCAATAAGAAAGGAGATTGAGAAATTTAAGGAATCTCAAAAAGACCGGAAAAGCGAGAGTTCAAAGAGTAAATACAATAATTATACATTGTAGTCGTGTTCTTGCAACACTTGGTTTGACTTACCCGTCAGAAGGCAAAAGATCTTCGCTGTTTTCAGGAATCGAATAAGACATCCCTAGTCATGGCCAAGCCAGCGCTCGACATTGGATCCGCCTACAAATTTCCACGTGTTTCTTCCGTATAAATTGCATATAAACTTACATCAAAGTCACTCGATCACATGACAACTCATATGACGCACTTGGCAAAGGGGATAGCCCCGAGGTCACAATGGGTCGCCAGGTGGTGGTGGAGAGCGAGGTTCCCGGTGCTTTGGCGGATGCTCCCGTCTACAGCGTGGGGATATTAATAGGACAGGTAAACGGGAGAAAACGTATGTGAACGAGGATACCGACTACACGCGACCTACGTGATCCGTGGCTCATGGTGGTAGATAATTGATGTGTAGTGTAGTTTGTTAGTCTCGCGTAGTCATACCAGTAGGTAACACCAAGTCCAGCTTTGATTATTATCGGAGAATCTGTGTTTGTAGGATGTTAAAAATAGACAAGAGTATTTATTTCCCAACTGTAGTGTTTTCTATGTTTCTCAAAATTTGAAAAAATCCTCTCTAAACACTCACTACAGTATAATATGTCACTGACCTCTCATTTTATGTTTTTTCCTTCATCTCATCAGTTTTGACATTCAGCCTTACATGACAAACATAAACCTACGGCAATATCTACTGAACTGCCCTTATCCCCTTGTGTTGGTTATTTTGTGCAGTTGACCTCAAACAAAGATTATGTGTGTTTCACGGTCCCCACTCCACAAGAGAGCGAAGAAGGACCTGACAACGGAGCCAAAACAAGTGAAGCATCTGCAAACCTGAATGACGTAGAAGACTGGTGGATCATAGAACATGCTCGACAGGTGGTTTTTCACTATGGCAGTGGTATATCTAGTATATATACATGAAGCAGTCTCATTCCATGTAATAATCTCGCATATATTCTGCCGCATTGGTTTGCTGGGTTTCTAACTGCAATGTCCACTTGCCATGATCACATCATCTGTGTGCGTGCCTCATATTTTTTGCACTTCGCTATAGTTCACGTTTTATGGAGATGTTGAATATAATATACATTATATAATATAGCCCCTAAAAATTCATCTCATTGGACTCAGCCTGAAAAATGTATTATAATGTTGATGTTGATCCACAGTACAGTAGGGGCATGCCCAACAGGAGAGACACGCCCCTACTGAAGAGGCAGGCCCTAATAATGTTTTTGCTCACTTTTTAGGTATTACGGGTCCTTCCCGGTGGTCTGGATGTGGTTGGGGTGTTTGTGGTTGCCCCTCCAGACTCGCTTAAAGGACTGTACCCTCGATTGAGACAGCTCATCGATGGACTTCATGCAATGAGCAAGTCCTTCCTTGCCGACCAAGAGCACACAGCAGAGATATTATCCCCTCCTCACTCTAACGGCTTTCTTCTGCATTGCTGTGCCAAAACAAAGAAGTATCCCACATACAGTAATGTGCTATATTCTCATGAAGGGACGATTGTGGTTAGCTATTGTTCATTGTAAATTCGGTATCCTTAATTCCAACCAAAAACAATTGAATAAAAAGTTGACTTTTTGGCTACTATACTGTAACCTTCATCAGAACATGCAAACAAACAATCAAGTTTCTGTTCAAATTCAAGTTTCTATACTGTAACCTTCATCAGAACATGCAAACTAGTCTGTTTGCATGTTCTGATGAAGATTACAGTATAGTAGCTGAAAGCTCAACTTTTTATTTAATTGTTTTTGGTTGGAATTATGGATACTAACTTTACAATGAACAACAGCCAACCACCAACATATTGTATATATGCATGTGTGTAGTTGTATAAAAGTGTGTGATTTCGAAAGGAACCACTTTCCCAACAGTTGTCACTCAGAACAGCTTCTGCAGTGCCTTATTTAGTGCGAGTATACACACATGGTTCATGTTCGGACAGCACTCCTGCTAGTCCTGTTGATTTGCTGGTGCAGTCTTATCCTTGACCTTTCACCAGGTGTAGCGTGAAATCCGTGGATGCTTCAGACAAAAGGGTATGTATGACATGCTCAAGGAAATACTAATATGTATATAAACACATACAGTACATGTTCTAATACAATACAATTTGTTGAAATTTACTATTGTTGCTGTATTTGTGCTAAATCTGTCGGTAGAGCTCATTTTCTCCAACTGAAGTGAAATTCCAAGACCACTCCTCTCGCTGGTACCACTTGAGTGGAACTCTGATGGTGGACATCAGCATCCCCTTCGAGAGGATGGAAAGAGGGGTGAAAATGGCTGCTGCACTGAAGGTACAACTGTCCATGGGTAGTCCCATTTCTCCGTGCTGAGGGTGTCATGTCCGTAAGGTGGAAAGAGGGTGCTTGTTAGCTGAATGGGTGGTTTGTTGAGCATTCACATACGTAGCAAAGGACAAATAGTGAGACGTTTTAACCTCGAGGGTTCTTGTCAGTCGCAAAATCTTAGCCGTTCCTTTATAGTGACATGCTCCTCTGTTTTCCACATACAGGGGAGCTTGAGACCCCATCTCAGTACAATTTCTGACAGTATTTTTGTTGTCAGCGGAGTGGTTGTGGACAGAAACAGCACAATCCCTGCTAGCGCATCAAAACAGAAGAAGATTACAGTGGATCTCTTCCACAATCTCTCAGTAAATATAAATATGTTCTTTTCGTATGTGTGCCTACGTGTGCAAATGTCACCTTTTTGATTAATGATATGTTCAGTCTGTGTTTTATTGGACATCAATCCAACTATCTTCACGTCCTTTTAGTTTACATAACAGCTGACCATTCTTTCTGCTTTCTATTGGTAGGAAGGAGATTCGGAGGATTATGTTGACTGTGAATCACATTATCTCTCTTTGAAAGGTTCCTGTGTGTTTTCAGCTTTTGTCCCACACAAGGCTGTGTGGTCTGAGGCAGAGAGAGCTGTCAAAACTGATATACTGAGGAGTATGTTTGCCAGGATCGAGGTTTTAACCCAGGAAATTGGTACTAGTGACAATGATGGGGAAGACCCTGTAATTACTAAACAAGAGCCAATGCAGTGGGAATTCCCCAGAAGAGGTGTGGTCAAGACAACAATTTCACCATTTGTTTTGAGTGATTACTGCTTCCCTGATGAAAGTGATAAGGTGTGTGTGTGTGTGTGTGTGTGTGTGTGTGTGTGTGTGTGTGTGTGTGTGTGTTGTGTGTGTTACATGGAATTAGTAAGTTATTGAGTTGTAAAAGTCCAGTATTAGCTAAGTTTT